>PVLD010014817.1:0-50936 GCA_004027595.1 Dinomys branickii | reverse complement strand
ATAATGTTACCTTCACCTTTGTTACTCAGTTACACAGATGATGGCCCTTTTGATCAGTTCGTTTTTTCTCCTCCCTCATCTCCGTTGCCCTACCACTCAATCAGTTATCTTCCCTGTGATAATAACTGTACTCCTGGGTTTATCTATATCCTTGGACTCTCGCCTTGGGAAGAGATATAGCTGCCTCAGACTATACTATGACATACAGGGGTGTATACAAACTGCCATGGTTGGAGGTGGGAAAGCACCTATGCTCACAGCGGACCGCCCGGCTCCACCCTGTCGTCGTGCTATGGGTGGGGGCGGGTCCAGACCTTGTGGCTCCAGCATTACCGTTCCCCACCCCTTGCAGCTGGGCAATGGGTCTCCGAAGCTGAAGCTACGAATGCCAAAACGTCCTTCCTCTTTAATGTTCTGGTCATGAGGTGAATGATTTTATTTTACACATGCTTGCACCATAATGTCTTGCCACAGGTCCAAAGCCCTGGAGCCAACTCTCACGGATTGAAAGCTCTGAAAGGGTGAGCCCAAAGGTATTTTTCCATCACTGGGACAAAATACCCAACACCCATAACCTGAAGGAGGAGGGGCTTATTCTGGCTTGTGGTTTCAGGAGGTTCAGTCTGCTTTCAGCTCGCTTCAAGCAGCGCAATGGAAAGGCGTGGTGGAGGAAAGCTCCTCAGCCTGGTTGCATGGCAGCCAGGAAGCAGAAAGAAAGGGGAGGAGCCAAGAACAAGAACACACTCTTCCAGGTAACACGCCCAGTGACCCATCTCTTCTGACGAGGCCCCACCTCTTGATAGCACATTCAGTTATGAATTCACCAATGGTTTAGACCTCTGAGGAGTGTAGCAGCAATCCTATGATACAATAACCTTCTAAAAAAGCTTCTCCGAACACATGAGACTTTTGGGGGATAGTATTTGCTATAGTAATGGAGAGCTGCTTAACACAGGTTGTAAGCCCAGGAATGGGACTGCTGGGTCATGAGGGCAGGGATGCGTGCAGTCATATTCTGCGCAGTTCTTTTCTAGAATGGTGGTGGACCTCAGTTTGTCACCCTTTCAGCAGTCCATTACAGTTCCATTTTCTCTACATTATTGCAGTTTTTGGTACTTTCAGGCTTTACAATCTCTGCTGGTCCAATGAGTATACAGCAGAATTTCACTGTTTAATTTTGTATTATTCTTGAGCCTATGAAGACTAACTGATCACAATGCTTAGCCTGTTCTTTTTCCATTCTGTATTTGGTCCTTTGAATGAATACCTGACCCTGCTTTTCTACTGGTTGTCCCATCTTCTCTGTTGGGTAGTAGTATCTCTTTGTACTTTCTAGGACCAGATTTGAATCCCTGTTTGGTTTGGATTTTGCAAAGGTCTTTGAGTCTGTCACCCATTTGTTGAATGTGATATTTGCAGATAACATACATCTTTTACTTCTACACAGACAGATTCATCCACTTTTGCTTTTCAATTTGTTTTTGTGGGGGCTTAACAAGTGCTTCCCAACATTTTTCTTTATTATGTATCATTGCATGTTTATACCCCACCTTTTACATTTTGGGCTTCCAAAACCTTTTAGAGTTAATTTACTTGTGTCTTTGGCACGAGGCATGAATCCAACTTCTTTTTCTTCTCATACAGAAGCAAGTGTTTCAGCTCCCCCTTTAAATAATCCATCTGTGTCTCATTTGCATGAGTCCATCTCTGCATCTTTGGTTCTTCTTCACCGTCTATCTGGGTGGCTGCACCACTGTGCTTTATTATGTCTTAAGAGTAGTAATAATTTGGATTGAAACTTGATCAAGTTTAGAAATTAAGGAGAACAGATGCACAACATTAAGTGATCCCTCCCCAGGCAAAAGGGAAATGTGAATCGAAAGCACAGTGAATACCACTGCATGCCCAGTAGAATGGCTATTACCAAAACACAAAATTAGAAAAAAAAATAACCCAGAAAACAACAAATGTTGAGGTTGTGGAGAAACTGGAACTCCTCTCTATTGCTGGTGGATATATAACTGGTGCAGCCACTATGGAAAGCGGTCTGGTAATTCTTCAAAAAGTAAAAATAAAATCTTCAGAGGTTCCAGCAATCTCCCTTCCAGGTACACATTCAAAAGATTTGGAGGCAGAGACTTGAACAGATGTTTGCACATCCATGTTCACAGCAGTGTCATTCACAGTATCCAAAAAGTGAGGCAAACTGAGTGGCCCTCAACAGAGGAATCGAGAAACAGTGTGTGGTATATACACACAGTGAATACTGTTCAGCCCTGAAAACAAGGAAATGCAACATGTACTACAACATGAATGAAAACATGGTGCAAAGGGAAATAAGGCCGTCACAGGACAAATACCATATGAAATCAGTTATAGGAGGTACGTAGAGCAGTGAAATTCAAAGACAGAAAGTAAGATGGTGGACACCATGGGCTGGGAGGGCCACTTAGTGGTTTAAGAGGACAAAGTTTCAGTCAGGGAAGATGAAAATGTCTGGAAAAGAATGGTGGTGGTGGTTGTATAACACTATGAATGTACTTAATGCTACACAATTATACATTTTAAAATGGCTCAAATGAGCCAGGAATGGTGGGACAGGCCTCAATCCAAGTACTCTGAGAGGCGGTAGGAGGACCACAAGTTTAAGTCATTTAGTGATATGTTGAGATCCTGTGTCAAAATCAAAATTTTTTAAAAAGGGGCTTTGGGGATGTAGCTGAGTGGAAAGGCCTTGGTGCAAACCCTATCACTGCCAAAAAAAAGTTAAAATGGTGAATTTTGCCATATGTGTACATATTTTACCACAAGAAAAAATATTCTAGCCAGGAAAAGAAAATCATATCTCTGTCCATTTATTCCTCCATTCATCCTTAGCTTTTTTTTTAGACCTCTGTAAGTTTTAATTGTTCTCCATAAGCCTTGTACATTATTTGGCTAATTTCTAGCTTTTGCTACTATGACATTGCATATTTTAAAGACATTTTCTAATCCTTAGTTTGTTGCCTCCTCTTTATCAGCCAGAGCTGTACAAAGACCTCCTCCCACCCTCCACCCCTCTCCAAGCAAAATTCAATCTCTTTTTGCTGTTCTATATTCCAGACCACACAGAATCTGGTGGGTAAATAAGATATTGGTGATTTGACATCTGTTTTTAAACTACCAACAAGGCATGAGATAAAACACAGAAGGGGCTGGGGTGTGGCTCAGCGGTAGAGCACTTGCCTCATGTGCGTGAGACCCTCATCCCTCACACTGCCAAAAGTCAAAACCAAAATAAAATAACACACATACACACAATGACTTCCTGTAACCCAAGACAACAGGCTTATATTTCATTTTAAAATGGAAATTATATGAATTATAATTTTATTTTATTTTATTTTTTCTTCCGGTACTGGGGATCAAACTCAGGACCCTGCGCTTGCTAGGCAGGCGCTTATTCCACTGAGCTATATCCCCAGCCCCTATAAGTTTAAACTATATAAATTTTCAAGTCAGAGAATAGCCATTTCAGTGGTAATTCGAATGCACATGCAAATTTTTTCTTAAAATTAATTTATTGGAACATTTTAGATAGACATATAGATATACATAATGATAATATTCATCGTAGGGGATTTGTACCTGTACATAATGTACCTTAATTCTTTTTTCCATTCCTCTCCCATCCCTTCAACTCCTCTTCCCCTCCTTATTTATAAAAGCTTTGTTTCCACTTTTTCTTCTTTTCTCTTTTCTTCTCTTGCTTCCTTTCTTCCCTCTCCCCAGTTTCCTTTTCCATTTAAACATTTCTTCCTATTTTACAGTATTTATTATACATTTTGGTCTTTATGTAGCCTTTTAGTTTCTCACACCTGAGAAACAATATTTACACATGTGTCTCCAATTTATTTCATTTAATAGGATGGTCTCCAGGTGCATGCATTTACCTAGAAATGTCTCAAGTTTATCCTTCTTTATGTTACAGTAATACTCCTTTGTAAAAAAAAAATCACATCTTCTTTAACCATTCATTGGTCAATGGGCATCTGAGCTGTTTCCAAGTATCTTGGTTACTTTACTCTCTTTGCTGAGACAAAATACCCAACACCCAAAATGAAGGAAGGAAAGGTTTATTTAGCTTACAGTTTGTGGAGGTTTCAGTCCATATTTGGCTGGTTCTGAGGCAGAGTGGCACATGGCAGAGGGAAAACTGTTCAGGGCAGCAGAGCACAGCAAAACCAACCAGCCAAAGGGAGGAATGGCTGCAAGCAGCCTCCTTTTCTCCCCTACACTGTAAACAGCCTACCCCCACCCAGGGGCTGTGTACCTCCCACATAACCTCCATGCCCTCCATTTCCACAGGCTCAGGATGTATACAAAGTAAGCACTCTGGTTTCCTGCTGAATCACTCAGTTAAACCTCCAGATTCTCCAAGTTGACACAATGTATCAACCATAACACCAAGGTTTAACTTTTACAAGCTGTGGTGCTATCAACATGGGTGTGCGTGTATGGCTGTGCTGTAACTGAATGCAAATTCTATACGCAGGTAACGCTCCCTGCTAATCTCTGGTTTGATCCAGGTGCATAGCTGAGAAAGGAGAATGGAAGGAGAATGATTCAGATTTCATCAGTTTTCCCACTTTCACCACACTGTGTTTGGTTCCCATTCTTGTCTAGTCTCCTCTGGAGACTCATTCCTTGTTTTTTATGACCCTGACAGTTTTGAAGAGTACAGATCAGATGTATTAGAGGATATTCCTCAAGTTGGGTTGGTTTGATGTTTTGCTCAAGAGTAGACAGGGGATAAGGGTTTTTGAGAAGAAGAGCACAGAGGAGAAAGGCTCTCCTCGTCCATGGCATTGCATGAAGGGGCACAGGAAACAGCAGGGCACTGTTCACGTTAACCTTCATCACAGGGTGAACGGGGCTGCTCCACTGCAGAAGTCCTGTCTCCCTCTCCACCTCTGTCTTCAGAGGGGAGTCAGTAGGACCAGCAGCCTTTAGAGGGGAGTCACTAGGACCAGCAGCAGGGCTGGGGACAATTAACCTCTACCTCCTGGAGGAGGGAATGTCCACTTCAAGTATTTGGGATTCTTCTGTGAGGAATAATTGTTTCTTCTCCAGCTCGTCTCTGTTTCTGAATCATTTACAATAATAGACACTCACAGATAGTGATACTTTCAGTTATATCTTAAATTTGGTCAGGCCGGGTCACTCCTTCTTGTTTTTTTTTAAACATTGTACCAACAACTATATATTTTACATTTGATACTTCAGCACACAGTTTCAAACATGAAACAGACATTTTAGCCAGGATGGTGGTGCACATTTATACTCTCAGCACTTGGGAAACTGAGGCGGAAGGATCACAAGTTCAGAGCAGCCTGAGAATTAATGACCTTTGCAAAGAAATTTGCAAGCGCCCCCCTCAAGCCAAGTCTATAAAACCCTTCAGGGGAGGTAACTAACTCATCCAGTACAGAGAACACTGCAATCATGACTCAGCTGGGGAGCAGCAATATAAGCAGTGTATGTGTGTGGGGGGGCACAAACATTAGAAAATGAAACAGTTTCCCATCTCTGACAGCCTTACAAAGTGTCTGAGTTCTTAACAGCATTCAGGCTGCTCTGTTCTCTCCAAGAGGGTGCAGCATCCTGATCGCAATGCTGTTTCCCATGTATGCTTCTGAATCAAACCACAGATTAGCAAGGAGTGTTTGTGTATAGAATTTGCATGTGCATCGAAATTACTGTTGAAATGGCTAGGCTTCAGAGCGAGCAATTATTTAAAATGAAAGATAAGTTGTTTAAAAGAACACAGACTTCTGTGGTTACTTCGGTGTCCCCAGCACATCCCAGAGCAGTCACTACTGCGAAAGGATCTGCTTCTGAGGCAAAGCTACAAGTCTGACCTGTTTGTTTGTTCTCAAACACCCCTTTGAGCTTTCAGACAGCTTCACAATCAGGAGCGTCGCGCTCAGGAGTCTTTCTCGTTTAGGTGCAGATATTTTGAGGCAGGCAACAGGGACTTCCTTCCTGACAGAAGTGTGAAACCCAGGTACTGGTTCTGATAAAGAGCCACAGCTAGGCCCATCTAACAACTTCTCACCAAAGGTGCTGCTGGGAAGTTGCTGTTTAAACAAATCCTCAGAATGCGGAAGAGTGAAAGCTAAGCACACGGAGAGAACATTTCTGCCTGTGTGCTTGGTAGGTTTCAAAGCATATAGGACAGGGACTGCAGAGCTGTGCGTGTGCGAGGGGAGGAAGCAGACTTCTTAGGGACTGAAGTGTGTCCCGAACAAGTCAGGCACTAGGACCTCCCTGTCCGTCCTCTCTAGGGCAGAGATGGGGAGGTCTTTTTGTCCGTTATAACTACGCATGTAATCAGTGACTGTTCCTATTGTAAATCTCAGGTTCACCATCTGTATGCTCCAAAGGCCTGGGAGATTGGAAATGCCTGGCCCTTATGGGATTAATCTGCAATTTCACACTAAGTGATTTTTAAGTATAATTTGTAACAATGATACAATGTTACCGTTTCTAAAACAAATAGTCAGGATTGTTCCTTTGCACTAAAGAGAAGAAAGTGTCCAGGGAGTGCTGTACTCCAAGAAGTTTCTGTGTTTCTCTGTTTACTTTCACTGTACTTTAGACATAAATGAAATGGAAAAAAAAGCCCCATCTAGAGCCCTGGGAATGGACTGTTGGTAAGTGAAGGAGCTGCCCCCACCCCTATTTTAAATTGAGGAACACATTTTCACACGCAGTCTTGGCAAGACTGAAAGAAAGTTCTGAGCAGTTTTTCAGATTACTGGGGGTGGTTTGGCGTTTGCTTGTGGTGAAAACGGTGTTTGGATTTTCTGTTGAGCAATGAGCTATTAAAGGGTCTTTTGTGCACAGTGGAGGAGCCCCTGAAATCAGTCCACAATACTAAATAATTGACTTGCAGCATGAAGACAAATAATTTCTCTTCATGAGGCATACTTTTTATTTATTTGTTTTTTGTTTTGTTTTGTTTGAGACAGGGTCTTGCCATGTAGTCCAGGCTGGTCTTGAACTCGCTATGTAGCCAAGGGTGGCCTCAAACTTGTGGCAGTCCTCCTGCCTCAGCCTCCCGTGTGCTGGGATTACAGGCATATGACACTATGTCTGGCTACTCCTTTTATTTAATATCTTGGTTTGTTATAGCAAAAGCATTACTCCAATCAAAGACTACCAATGTGAATTACAATATACATTATATAAAATGTCAGCCTTATTTGAAATCAATCTAATCAGAGCAAGAATATATACTGGAACATTTCTCTCTGTATGGTATATGGACATGGAAGACTTTCTATCCAAGTGAAATCAATGTAGGAATTTTGTTTCTCTAAACTTTTTGTGAGGCTGTGGGTGTGGCTCAGTGATAGAGCACTTGCCTGGCATTTCTGAGGCCTTCAGCTTAATCCCTAGCCCTGCTTCGAAAACAAATGAACAAAAATAGCTCTTTATGGAGGGTTCGTACGTTTCCATTTATGAATCACATGCTTGAGACGTTAGACCCAGTTTCTTCCCAGGGTTATAAGGTGGTCTGTGCATCCAGTTTTCTCAACTCTATTATTCTTTGTGATCTACCCCATGAGGTACCTGCGCTCCCTCTACACAGCCAGCCTTGGCACATGGCTGCACCCTTAGCAGGCAGATCTGACTTGTCCCAAGCCATGGGCATTAATACAAGTTGGCTAACATGCTCTACCCATCAGAAGCCAGTTAGTGCAGGGCAGTAGTGTTATAGGCAGCTGAATTAGATAGAAATATTATAGGCAGTCAAACAGGGCCGGGGGGCCCTCGAAGGAGCCAACAGACCTGAAGGAGCCAACAGATCTGTGGGCCAGACCTTAAGACAAAGGGTGCTATACAAATGCACCCACTTACCTCCCTAGGTGTAAATGTCAGGGATTGATATTCTAAATAAGTAACAACCACTTTCTAAAAAGCCAGGAAGAGTCACTAGCCCGACCCCCACGGGAAAAGCCCCTGATCTGTATTCATGCCCGCTTGCTATGTAACTCGCTTTCCCATTTGATCCCAGTCCACTCAGTCTTACCTGAATATTTATCCTTGCAGTCTTATTGGCCAACCATAGTTTTGTCCATTTCCCCCACCTTGGACCTGCCTCACCTCATGGTTTTTCCCTATAAAAGTCCCTAGGAAAGACAGAGTCAGGGGGTAACCCACACGGGGCCCCCCTTCTGTCCCTCTCTTGGACAGAAGCTTTCTTTCTCTCAATAAATATATTCTGCTCTTAACCTCCGTTGTTCCTAAAATTCATTCTTTGGTTTTAGAGAACATGAACTCGTCTGATATCATTCAGGTTGGGAGATTTATTTTCCTGTATCAGTAGGAGGGTGGTCCTACACACTGCCCATTCCCCTTCCCATGACAGGGTCAGTTGGAAATAAATAAGGAAAGTCAAATCGGAGTCATGTCTTTCTCTCTCATGTATAATAGTAACACCACACAGCACTGTGAGGAGGACTGAGCAAAATTTGCCAAGCACTTAGCATAAGGCCCTTTAATAGCAGGGACTTGTTAAAAATGATAGCATATTAACAACTGACAGCGTTTCTGAGGTTTTTGATAGCAGCATGGGCACAATATTTTTACTTTTGTGTTTATTATTTTAAAAAAATGACCAATGAAAAACATGTTCAGAGACACATGGCAAAGATCTAGGCCTTGGGGGTGCATGTGACCACCCCCATAACAAGGGCAGCTGTACTCATTCCCAGCAGATGGGACTGCAGGCTTGGTGTGGCCAACTTTTCAGATTTTTTTCAAGAAAAGCTGAGGATCTCAACTTGAAGGATTTTTAAATGCTGGTATCTGATTCAAACTGTTTCAAAGAAAGCTCATAGGCCAAAGGAAGCCCGTCAGTGGCTGGAGGTAGCCTGCTGACCCCAAGTTCAGGGTATCTGATTTAGAAAACAGAATAGCAAAAGACAGCCAAAGAAAAGGAATCAGAGAATAGAGTGACAGTCACAGTTCTGATGACACAGACTCAGATGATATGTACATCAGTGACACATAAACTGTGCCTATAACACAGGTCTCCAGGAAGAAACGGCCTGGCATAGTGTGGGAAAATACCACCTAAAAAGATACATAATGTTGAAATGAAATAAAACAGACACACAAGCTTAAATGTCAGGTAGTTTCTTTATAGGTGAAGCCCAGAGTAAAAATAAAGAGCAAAATAAAAGATAATAGGAAGGAGGGATGTAGGTTGTTCTCTAAGAGAAAGGGCGCAAGGGATGGACGAGGGGAAGAACAGAAAATGAGTGGGGATGTGTTGTGTACACGCACCAACTCCACATGAAGAATGGAAACGTTACGTCCTGCAAATATGTACCCCCAAAAGGGAAGGGGGCCCAGCAGGGACCCAGGGATGGGTATGGGGGAGGGAAGGAAAGGGGAGGACAGAAGGAGTTAAGGTGTGTCCCGTACCTGGACCGACTTCCCACAGGGAACGTGAACATTATGTACTGCACACATGTACTATGGAACTAAACTAAAACTAACACTAAAAAATGTACAACATGACCAGATTAAGTCAGCTCTAGAGTTCAGGGGCAACACAGCCTTCGCCTAGCTGGTGACTGCTGAATGGGATTTCCTGATGGGGAGGGGAGGTAAGGGCTTCGTCGGGGTAAGATTGTGGATTCACAAACATCAGTACCCTGAATATATTTCAAATGCACAACATGGCATCATCTTGAAGGAACATAAGTTATATTCTCTTGGGTGCCAGGAGAGGCTGTGTCAAAACTACTTGGGTCACTAGGACAGTTTGCTGTATCCAGTTTTTATTGGCTTAAAAGGTTGAGATTACTTATCCAACTCCCCCCATTGACACCTTACTTTCTTCAGAAGGATCCCAGGACAGAGCAAGGAGCAGAGGTTTGGGAGACATAAAATCATCTGCAAATGCAGCCCGCGTTGGTGGAGCGCTTGGGGGGGGGCATCGAGGTGCCCGAGCTCAGCTCCCCCATCTCTGACAGATGCGTGCTGTTTTATTCCTGACAGGCCTGGAGGGTGAGGAAAACACTGACCACAGCCACTCGGCCAGAGGAGCCCTGGGAAGGGACAGTGCTGAGACTTGAACCCCGGTCTGCCTCACAGCTGGGCCATAGCAAAGCCCTACCCCCAGCGCCTTCCCTGCACCTAAGGAGTCTGTGAATGGCAGGGGATGAGTTTGTCTGAATATGAATTCTCATTCCCATGGAGCTGCTATGATAGAATAACATGGGTTATTCACTTTCTAAAAATAAAACAGGTTTCAGGGAGGGTGATGCCAAACAGCTTTGGTATATTTTTGATGACTCAGAAGATTTCTCTGAATTTTTCAGGGCATGGTGCCTGTCAATTAGCAGTATAACAGTGTAGATAGATAATCTGTAATACTGGCCAACAGAGGGCACAGAATAAATTTTTTCTTTTTTTTTTTTTTTACCATAGAATCTCATTTTAGTCTCTGGCTTATTTCTTTTGTGCTTTTAAACTTAAGCCAAATAATGTTGAACACGGTGCACAGCTGTAATTACAGGTACTCAGGAGGCTGAGACAGAAGACTGCCCACTGCATTTAGATATACAGTAAACGTGTGTTAAAGCAGTAGAGATGTGATTGTCTATGTTCAACAGATAATTTGCTATTTACATATGTGACCCTGGTGTTGAACTTCAGGAAAATATGTAGATGATTGTGGAATGTGGGTATGGAGTTGGCTCAGAGATCAGAGCCAACAGTTTCTGGCTGTGATTCCTCTTCACCTCTGCTTGGCTTCCCCATCAACAGCTCAGCACTTTCTAACCTGGGAGCAGACTTGTGGCCTGGGAGCACTGTAATTGCTAGAAAGTTTTACTTTATACTGATTAAATTGAGTCCTGGAACTATAACTGGGTGATGTTAACTCTTTGTGATGTCCCAGAGAAAAAGTCTCAAGAATCCCTCTCAAAAGAAAAACCATTCTCATACTGGAGATCCCACCCATATTGACAACAAAACTAAGTGGTGTTATTTTTTGTTTGTTTGTTTGTTTGTTTTTGAGACAGGGTCTGGCTGTAGTTCAGGCTGGGCTTGAACTCAGTATGCAGCTCAGGCTGGCCTCAAACTAGCAGTGATCCTCCTGCTTCAGCCGCCCAGGTACTGGGATAACAGGTGTGCACCAGCTAAGTGAGGTTAATACAAAAAAAAAATTTAAGCTTCTTCTTTTTTTTTTTTTTTTTTTGGTACTGGGAATTGAACTCAGAACCTTGCACTTGCCAGGCAGGTGCTGTGCCACTGAGCTATCTCCCTGGCCAAAGAAAAAGTTTAAAATAAAACAAAACCAGCTGCAACATGTCTCATGTATATGGGTCACATTCTTTCATAGGCTTAATTTTATCAACTACTGTTCACCTTTCTGAGAAATAGAGCAATGATTGAACTGACATAGGGAAGGCAGTAAGATATTATAAAGATACGAAGATATTCTGCCATTGCCTTCCTGCATCCTTTTAGTAAATAAGATGTATGACAACAGTTCTAAGGGACCCTTTCTCTGCAATCACGCTGCCAAAGAGAACCATAATACACTTATCAGTCATGCTAACCAAGGCAACGAGATCAGTGTACTTTGATGGTTTCCCACAGAAAGAAAAAAAATATTGCACTCTGTCTTCACAAGTTGTTTTTAGACATTTAACAGTGGCTTCACCCGGGCTACAGAGCCTGGTACATTTCATGAAATCAGAATCAGAAATTACTAGAGTGGACCGTACAGAGGGGATACAGGATACACTTTCTGTTGAGAAGTTCTCTTAAGAAAATGTCACCTAACCAGTTTTTAGTAACTGACAAAGTTAGGGAAAATCATACCACAAACCTCCAGCGCCCCTGCGGATGTGCCAGGCACAGCCCCGAACACTGTGGCCCTCCCTCTTCAGCCCTAGCGTCGCTATTCCAGAAGACATCAGTAGCTCCACTCCCTACCCATGCGCTGCACTCCACCAGACCGGGTGGTGAGGCTGGAAGGAGCAGACCGAGTATGTACTGCCACAACTCATTTCTTCCTGACTTTGTCCATTTCCTCCTCACCGCTGGGAAATCAGCGTAAGCAGAGCAAAAGTCAAGATTTTAGGAGAAAGGGAGAAAGAATGGTCGGCACTTGTAATAAAGCTGAGCTTCTTGATCAAGGAAACCCTGCCTTACACTTGTCAGGAGAGTTACAATTTTTTTTTTTTTTTTGGTGGTACTGGGGATCGAGCTCAGGACCCTGCGCTTGGTAGGCAGGCGCTTATTCCAATGAGCTATACCCCCAGCCCTGAGAGTTAAAATTTTTTAAACCTTTAGTAGGCACTGTCCCTCCGTGCTGCAGCTGAGAAACTAGCATTCCCAGATGTGACCGAGTTGATTTTAAGCTCACGAGGGACAAATATTTCTAACACAGCCACAGGCATCCCAGCTGTAAACAGAACAATACCACAGCGGCACTGTCACACTACCAGGACCCAAGAAACACAGACCCAGATTAGAGCATTTCCACTACATTTCCTCCGCCAACGGAAGCCAAAAGCCACATACCTACTGCTTTCTCTCTCCGTTCTGCAAGATTTCTTGTATGATGGGAGGTCTGGTGAACTGGATGTGTGCTGGACCTGGTGAGAGGCTTGCTAGCTGGGACTCAGTACATTTGCAGAATCAGGACCAATCTAAAACTCAGGATCCTCTCCTTCTATAGAAGCAAATGTTAACGAGTAATAAAGTGATGGGAACAGGTGCAGTTCATGCTGTTTTGTTTAAAAAAAGAAATAATAGGGCACCAGGCACCTTTAGCTAGCAAAGATCTGGCTTAGGACCGGTGTCCCAACTTGCTTGACCCTACATTCACCTGGGACATTTGTCAAGAATAAGGATTCATAGTGGGGTGTGGCCCCTGCTCGCAATCTCCCTTCTCAGGAAGCTAAGGGAGGAAGACTGCAAGTTTGAGGCCAGTCTGGGCAATCAGACCTGTATCAAAAAAAAAAAAAAAAAAAGAAGAAGAAAAGGATTTTCCAGACCTTTCCTTTTATGGTTCTAATTCACCCCATGTGACCTACAATTGAGAAATATTATACATTCCTAAAAGGGAAAACCAGGAGCTGTGGATTTAGCTCAGCAGGCATAGTGCTTACCCGGCATGCATGAGGTGCTGGGTTCAATTACCCATACCAAACACAACAAATAAAAGGGAACACTGTAGTAATCTAACAAAGTTTCCGTTCTTTGAGTTTTCTGAACAACTAGTCCTGCAGCAAACAACTTAAAACATTACTTCTGTATAAAAATGGCCATAGATTCCAGACAAAGTCATGCAGAAGAGGTAACTGTTGAGAGAGAAATGGGAGTTTTGGGGATCTTCCAGGCATCCCTCCAGAATCCAGTCCCCACCCTCCCCCAGCAGGATCTTTGGTCTTCCCACAGAGCAGAGTCTATGGAACTCACAGGCTGGAAGCCTTTCCTTTAAAAGCTGTATTGAATCCATGAGCTTTGAGAAGACAGAATTTCTTCTCAAACCACTGTAAAGTCATAAACAATACCTGAAGGGGAAGGACTATTAATTTACCTCAAAGGGAAGTTGTCAGGTCAGCCGTGTTTACTTACAACTCTAATAAGGATCAACAGAAACAACCCTAAGTGCCTTGAACGCTTACAGTGTAACTGGGGAATCAGTTGTAGGTCACTTAGGGACTTGCAGAGGACCATAGACTGCTGAAATCGCCTTTTAAACCAAATTTTTTGGGGGGTGAGTACCGGGAATCCAACTCAGGACCTCGCGCTTACCAGGCAGGTGCTGTGCCACAGAGCTACATCCCCAACCCTTAAACCAGATTTTAAATGTACACATACAGGTCAGAGAGGTTACCGAGCACATTTTCTGACCACGACTTTCACTAACACCTGTAAGCTACCTTTTCTGTCTGTGGGTGCGAGCTGATTTATTCCTGGCAGACAGAAAAGGGGACGGTGCCCAGATGCCACAAGAAAAACATTCAGGAGGACTCGGACCAGAGCCAAGGGCCCGGCCCACCTGAATGAAAACCGAAACGCAGCCACATGCAGCCCAGGGGACCCAGGTTCTTCCTGAGCTTCGCAGGGTGAAACCCGCGTCCTAGTCACAGGTTCGGGGCGCAGTTCCCCTGTGCTGCGGAATAAATAACGCGGGGCCAGCGCCAAGCCCCTGGAGTAGCGCGGGCGGGGAGGCCGGGCCGCGTCCCGAGCAGGTGCGGCTGCGGGCTTCGGCTGCGGGCTGGGGGTCGGGTTTCATCCGGACTCTGCTCCTCGCTGCTCGCTACCGCCGCGGCTTCCCTTCCCCGCAGCAAACCAGGGGCCCTCGGAGCCCGCACAGCCGGCGCAGTGGAGGAGACGCGGGTTAAGTGAACAGGGCTCGGCGGTGGCGCCTGCTATTACTGCGACCCCAGCAACGACTCCACCCGAGGCTCCAGGGCTCCCGAACGGAAGCACAGGCGTCCTCGGGACGGAACTCCTCCGAGCCCCCGGTGTCCGCGCTCGGTCGACGCCGCCGGGTCCGCGCCACCTTTCCCGCGGCGGGGAAGGGCGGGCGGGAGCGGGCGCACGGGCGGGCCCGGCCCCAACGGCTCCCTGGGCGCGCCTCGCCGGACCCGAGCGCCGGAGCTCCAGGGCCGCGGGGACCTCGGGCTCTCCCGCCGCGGGAAGGAGGGGCGGGGCGCGGCCACCCGGGCGCCCCTCGCGGCCCGGGCAGGTGGAGGCCCCGGGTGAGAGCGCTTCCCGCCCCGCAGTCCCCTCCCGCCCCGCGGGCGCAGCTTTCTTAAAGGGACAGGTGGCTCGCACCCGCAGCTACCTGGGGCCCAGACTGCCTCCTGTCCGACCCCGTTTGGGGCAGAGATGAGGTCGCCAAAGGTCTCTCAGCCCGCTCACCTCCTTGACCCCAGGGACAGGGGCCGAACGCGAGTGTTAACGCACCCAGCGTTCTTTTGCAACTTAATTCTTTTGACCCAACTCATCCTCCCATTGCTCCTGAACGCGTGCTCGCGGGCACGCTGGAGCTGCCACCGTTGGCAAAGTTTGAAGAGCAGCGTCCCGGAGCGTGCAAGGCTCGCTGCTGGGAAACGCCCGCTGCTATCCCCTTGACCCTGCCCTGTAACTGACCCTTGGGAAAGAGCCCCCCCGCACGACTACTGCGCATGCTCTGAGCTGGACAGCTCCAGAGAGGGAAATTTAAAAACGGTTGGAGCTGAGACAGCAGCCAAATTGCGGAACGCAAGGGGCGAGCGCGAGGGAGCCCCCTCCGGAACCCCCGTCCGCCCCCGGAGCGCCGGCCGAGGCGGCCCCGCGAGATCGGCTCCAGGTACCGCCTTGCAGGCTCGGCTTTGCGCTCTCCTCCGGGGCAGGGCCCCGGACTGTATTTCCTGGGTAGTGACCTCGGCGCAGGCCTGCAGGGGTCTCCCTCTGATCCCCCTTTCTCTTTCCCGGAAATTCTCCCAGTGACTGGAGGTGGCACTGATCAGAGGCTGCTGGGTTTCTGTGTTCTTCTCAGGCTTGGAGTTTCAGAAACTTAGGAAGTTCGAAGAAGATTTTTTTTTTAAAATAAGGCTGTTAGTATTTGTGGCAAGGATGGGTGGTATTAGTGGTGGGTGGACTGGTTTGCCAGCAAGGACATGTGGCATTTCTAAGGGCATTTCCCGGGTGAAAGTCGTGACAGAGTATTCCCTTTGCAAGTGGGAATTTGGCTGAACCTGAAAAACATATACAACAAACCAACTTCCCTTTTTATTCTTATTTTGCAGGATTTTCAAAGTGGTTATAGGTGAAGTTAAAAACATAAATTGGAAGGGAATAAAATTCATCTGACTCCTTGTTTCAAGGGCACGTTTTCTCAATCTTGACATGTGGGTCCTAGAGATGTCCCTCTGCCCTTCCCCCCTATTAATTTGAAAGAACCTGGAATTGCATTTGCTTCTAAAACCCCAAAGAATTGCCTACGATTGTGACTCGTGATGCCCAGGAACACTCCGTCCTGTTAGTTGAGTTCCATCCCTCTGAACTGTGGGAGAACTGTGGGTTCCCGTCCTGTCCACTTTGCGGCTGAGGAAAGCTTTATTTTCCGCTCCTCTCTTCCCCAAGGAGATGATAGAAAGTGACCTCGCATCCATCATGTCAGGAATAATGCGAAACTCCGTGCCAAATCCCCATCCTGCCCCACAGGAGTACAGGTAAGGCTTTCAACAACGACCAACTTCGTGCTTTTAATTGCTTGAAGTGTTTGTGTGCTGCTCGTGGTTTCTGAAACTATTACTTCATTTCTGTGATTTCTTTTTGCAGAACTAACTAGAAGGTCTTGATTTCAGAGTTGGTCTCTCTGAAGATGTCTGGGCTTGTGCCTGGCACGGTGGGACCGCTAACTGCCTGCAGTTTCTTGTCCCTTCCGAAAGAGGTCCCCTCTAAGGGGGTTACTCTGTTTGGTCATCCTGATGACAGCAGCAGCTATTGCTTCTCCTTCACTGGCTCTAGCAAGGGCTCTAGAAATTATTCCTCCAGCCCCACCTGCCCCCACACAGAAAAGCTCCTTGGAGGGGAATTGCCTTTCACCTTTTCTCGATGTTGGAAAGCTGTGAGCCAGAACTGGCATCTTAGCCTAGCTGTGTGACTTTCAGCATGCGCTTTACCTCTCTGAGCCTCATTTCCTCATCATGTAAATGACACTGTTGAATTAGATGATCATAAGGTCTCTTCTAGGTCCCAAGAGTCAGATAAATTATTTTTCTAATTGAAAATAAATTATTTCTTGAATCAGGATGCCGCAAGGTTCAAGTAAAGGGCTGAGAGGAATCTGCATAGCCCTGCCCTTTTTGTCTTTAATCCTCAGAGCTGAAATAGGCCCTGTGGGCTCAACCAGTCCAGCCTCCTTCTTTTACAAGTGAGGAAACTGATGCCAAGAGAGAAGAGGCTTGTCTAAGGACACACAGCCACCAGGAGGGAGGAGGAGGAAAAGGAAGGGCTTGGACTCCCATCCCTGTTTTCCTTCCTTGAGCCCAAGGAGGCCTGAGCTGGTCCCCAGAGCTCCAGCCTCCAGCCTAAGCACCTCATCTGGGCTGAGGGGCCCAGCTGAGAGATCAGTGGAGGTGGTCGGGGAAGAGCAGGCTGTCACCTCAGATCAACCCTGTTTACCCAGGGGCTGTCCAGACCCCTGGGGGCAGTGCAGCTCCTGAGCAATGCCTGCTGGGGCAGTCTGCAGCCCCCAGTTAGAGGCAGGCTGCCTTCTTAGATCCAAAATGAGGCCACAAATCCAAGTGGGTATTTGCTGACAGCCTGGGGCTCAGAGAGCATGTGCCATATCACTCACCTCAGCCAGAGAAGCTGCTCTGCTGAGCCCCATTGTACAGATGAGGAAACTGAGGCCCCGAGAAGTGAAAGGGCTCCCCCCACCCCCGCATCACACAACCAAGATCCTCTGAGCTTCTTTCCAGTGCTAATAGGATTTAAATAACAATAGGGGTGGGGCAGTACAAGGGTTGTCTCTCTGGAATCTGTTGTAATCCCAGCCTTTCTGGCTGTCTGGAATCTCAAAGAGCCTCAGTTTTCATCATCTGTGAAATGGGAATACAAGCTGTATGCACTGCATGGAGTTGTAATGCCAACTAAATCACCATTTCTGGCTCTGCCACTTGCTAATGCTGTGATCCTGGGCAATATCTCCTCTGAGCTCTCATTGGTTTGTAGAGTGAGAGTAACAAAAGCCAGGGCTTGAGGGGTGAATAAAGTATTACCTACAAAACTGCCTGGATCCCAGCAGGTGCTGAAAGTATCCTGTGAATATGTCTCTGCCCTCTGCGTGGGTGCCCTCTGTCTAGCTGTCCTCCCTGAGGGCCAGCTGCAAGTGCTTGAAGACATGGGTTCTTATTCTTACAGAAAAGAGCCTCTTCAAAGCCCAGAGGAGGTCAGGGAGTCCAAGGGTTGAACAGTTGCCCAGAATCAGACAAGTGTAAGTTCCAAGTCCTTCAGTTTGCTCACCTTTAAAATGGGCATAAGCCAGGTGTGGTGGTACATACCTATGATTCCAGCACTCTTGGAGGCTATACCCATAAGATCACAAGTTCGAGTCCAGCCTGGTAACTTAGCAGCAAGGTCCATCTTAAAATAAAAAATAAAAAAGGGCTGGGGATGTAGCTCAGCGCAAAGGCTCTGGTTTGGTTCCCATCCCTGCAAGGCGGGGGTGGGATATGGTATGATCAGGACACATCCCTCAAGTGCTTGTAATTAAATCAACAAAACTCAGCACAGCAGCTGTATAACCTGTAGTTACCGCTGTGAGACCAGTTTCTTAGTGTCCAGCTTTCTGTGCCACACAGGTCTATGGAGGCCCTTGGGGTGGAGAGTACAGAGGAACCATGGGTGAGGGCAGAATCTCTGAATCCAGCTGCCCATGCACTGCCCAGCAGGGCTCAGCCACTAGACTAACCCCCTACCATATCACACAGTGTCTGGGGTCCTGGGCAGCTGCCCCTCTCCAAAATCAGGGTGGGGGCTGGGTGTGGTGGTTCACCCCTATAATCCCAGCACTCAGGAGGAAGGCTGAGGCAGGAGGAATGTTGCGAGTTCGAGACCAGCCTGGGCTACCAAGTGAGCTCAAGTCCAGCCTGAACTGCATAATGAGACCCTGTCTCAAAAAGACCAAAAAAGAAAAAACGTTTTACAAAATCAGAGTGGGGCAGGCCCAAAGCTCCACTGGGGGATCTTAAGCCCTTTGCCACTTGCCTTTCCTGCCTAGGGGCTCAGCACAAATCCCAACTAGAGCCTCAGAAGCTGTCCCATAGGCACTCTTGTGCTTATCTGGTGGATGAGGAGCTCAAGGACCAACTCCTTTAGGTGCCTTAGCAAGATGTCCTCTGCGGATGAGCCTGGGGCAGAAGCGTAGGAGGCTCCGCCGCTTCCTGCTTGTGTGATCCTAGTCATATCACTGCTGCTGTCTGAACCTAAGTTTCTTCACCTGGGAAACTAGCAGGGAACCAATTCCCAGGAAGGCAGGAGCACTGTGCGCCAGCAGTGGAGCAAGGCATTCAGCCCGGCTTAGGACAGAGCACTTTCTCTAGGGAGGAGAGTTTTATGAATATGCGGCAACTCTGTGCATCCAATCACCATTTTTCTGCCCTGAATAATAGCCTGGAAGAAGTTTATGGGCTTCTCTTTCTCCTTCCCACAGTCCCCAGAGAATGCTTCAGCCCCCATGCAGCCTGCTTTGCACAACCGCCTGGCAGTCTGTCCCCTGGGGTCTTGTTTGGCCGTTAACTTTCAATGCCTGCATACAGGGAGGGCAGGGCCAACAGCTGGAGGCAGCAGCCCTGTTCCTGGGGAGCTGTCAGGAGTCAGCAGCGGACCGAGACAGCAAATTGCTGGCAGCCTCTGTGCGGGGTCACTGACACTAGAGCAGAGGTCCTGGGTCTGGGAACCGGGGGTGGTCCTGACCCTAGTCAGAACCATGCGAAGGTGCACGGGGCTCATGCTTCATTTGACTTAGCCAGGGTTCTTCCTGGCCCAAATGGTGGGGCACAAGTCCACTTTGGGAGGTGCTGAAAAATAACTATGGGGCACCTAAAGAATAATGCCTGGCACCTACTCAGCTCCTGAGCAAGCGCACTGGTCCATGTCGGTCATAGTAACAACCACGAGGCAGGTCCTGGCACTGTCCCAACCAACAGACAAAAAATACTGAGGCCCAGACATGATTTGCCCAAGGCATTTAGGGAGGGGCAGAACTGTGGGCTAGCAGCCACCTGCCTTGATATTTGGAACTTAGTCCATAGGTCAGATCCAACCAGTTCCTTTCATAGATTGAGAAACTAAGGCCTCTTGGACCTGGAGGCTCAGTGATTCTCCATGTGTGAACACCCTGTCCTGGATACTCACTTCCTAAAATCTCTGTCCCTGCCCTAAGAGATGAGGTGACCCTTCCCTTGTCTGGATGGTGATTTTCTCATCTGTGGTTTGAAGGGCTAGGCACACAAGAGATACTGAATAGTAACTGAGTGGATGAATGGATGGGAAAATACTGCAGAAAAAGTATATCTGCAGAAACCCAGGGAGGTCCCTAACTCTAACTGGGCCCCATACTGCATGTGGGGGAAGGGATGGTTTGACCCCCATATGAAGAAGCTCACTCATTAGTTGTAACCTGGGAGTGGTGTCTTCCCAGGAGTAGTAACCTTGCCACATCTTTACATATACCATGCTCAAGGCAGGTAATACTGTTTCTCAGCTACTTTATGGACAAGGGAAAAGGTGGCCTTCCTGGGATCCAGCCGCCTTTTGGGGTATTGTAGTTCTGAATCCCAGAAACATGTGTGTGCACATAGCACACAGCAAGCCCCAAGCTGGCTATTAACCCAGAAGGGAAAGATTTTTTTTTCTAAACTAATCAAATCATTTCACATTATACCCCCTTTGGGCTCAGCAGGGAATTTCTGAGCTTCCTCAGGGGCATATCATTTTTTTTTTTCCTGTGAACGGTTCACAAGATATCACAAAAGATATGTTTGCTAAATAAACACCCCTCCCGAAGTGCTTTGCCCATTTGTGTAATGGTTGGACTAGAAACAGGAACGGTTTGTGTTTGTGGTGATGGAACAGCTTCTTACCAACCACTTCTCAGGAAGGTGGCAAGACCTCCATGTTGTCATCAGGGTGGAGGTGATGGCCCAGGGTTGGAGCCAGAAATGTCCCTGTGCCCCTGGCATGGCGGTCTGACTTAGTAAACCCCTCTGGTGACAGTGGGAAGCAGGAGGAGAGAACGCAGTGGGAACTTAGAAAGAGACTGATCAGAGAGCTGAATGTATGCTGGGCCTTGTCTGAGAGATTCTCTTCTCTTCTCTTCACATCTACCCCCATGGCGGGATCATTATTCCATTTTACTTATGGGGAAACAGAGGCATAGCAATGAAGTGGCTTGCCTCAAACTACACAGCCTCAAAGGGGTTAAGGTGGGATGCGAATTCAAATCAGATGTTCCCGCTCCTCTGTACTGCTGCTGGGTCGCCTCTAAGGAACCCAAAGACAGGTATGAAATGTGGGCCCCGGACATCAGCTATAGGCAAAGATCCCCATGGAAACCATAAGCATCCACAGGTGTGTGCTCTGTGAAGCCATCTGCCAAGCCCCTCAGCAGATGTTTCACCTCCCTGCCCCTTCACACTCACAGGGCAAAGGCTATGGGGTCCAGTCCACCTGGGTGGACCAGCATTTGTCAGATGGAGGAGTCGCTCTCTCTGGTCTTATAAGCAGGTGAAGGCATGTTCATGCCATCCTCCAGATGCACTTCTAGACGGTCTAGGCAGGTCGGAACAGGTGTCTGATTAAGATGGGTGAGCATCTGGGCTCTGTGTAGACACCAACTGTATCACCACTCGGGGGAAAGGCTGGGAGATGCTGGACTGATCTGGGAGCGCCTCCTCAGGGAGGTGGTGTGTAAGCTGGACAGGAAATGGAGGGTGGGAAAGGTTAGATATCTTGGGGGCTGGGATGGTGGGGTCTTCCTCCTTTTCTTACTCTAGAAGGTGCCAGATAAATACCCACAAGTGTCAGGCCCCATGCCGGATGTTGAACAAAGCAGAGGATTCCTAGTCTTTGTTCTTGCAGAGCAGAAAGATGTATAAATATTTTATTGTAGATGATGTGTTCTATGGACACTCACAGGAAGGACCACTGGGATGTGAGATGACCAAGGAAGGTGTCTCCAAGGAGGGGTCATTTAGGTTGAGATTCAGTTATGAATGAGTGCATGGAACAGCATTCTAGGCAGAAGGAACAGCATGTGCAAAGCCATCTTAAGATGAATGAGAACTTAAAATGTTTGAGGAATTGAAAGACAGGTTTGCTAGAGCAGAAGGGATGAGAGGGAAGGGGGCAGGACGAAAGGGAAAGAGATGGCCAAGGGTCAGGTGGTGACATACTTAGCCCTTACACCCCTGGTGGTTTTAAGGATGGTGACAGGTTCTGATGTCCCTTTCAAAAGATCACTCTGTCTGTTGGCTGTTAAATTTATTCACTCTGAAAACTATGAGCCATTGCACATTTCCCTACCTGTGGTTTATCTATCTGAGCCAAGGGGCACTGAGGTCCTAAAGCACTGTCACCTGCAAATTGAAGACACTGTTCATTTGAAGTGGTTTGATTGGCTTCCTGGTCAGTGTAGAATGCCTGTCCTGGACTTCAGTGGTATCTTGCTTGTCCAGCGGAGTACTTTGACCACTGTCAGTACTGTCTCAGGGCCAATTAACAGCCTGATTCTTTTCTCTCGTTATGTATCATTTATACACACACACACACACTTACATATATACATGGGATTAAACCCAGGGCCTTCTCACTAAGCTATGTCCCCAACACTTTTTTATTCTGAGCCCAGGTTGAACTCAAAATTGTGATCCTCCTGCCTCAGCCTCCTAAAGTACTGGGATTACAGGCCTGTGCCATGCCCAGCCCTTTTCACTATTCTCTGATCCTTTAAAAGTGGCCCTGATGAAGTTTTGGACTTTCTGCCTATGGCTTGGTCTATGTCAGCCAAACTGGCCAAGTGGACAGGGGAACAGCTGTCAGCCCCTTTGCCACTGACACACTGTGTGGCTGACAGGCATCACCTCACCTCTCTGGGCCTCTGCTGGCCCCCTGGGAGATATGGATGACAGGTGGCTGCCCCACAGGCTGGCTGGAGACCAGGGGGTGCAGATCCCCAGGGCCAGCAGCAAGGTGGCCACGCTACGGCCTCTCCTCTGGGTGTTCCCAGGTCAAGCAGCAAGCTTCCCCCTCTGATGCACACAGCTTGTCTGCTGGCCTGAACACGGCCTCACAAAAGGAGTCCAGGACTGGAAAACAGAGACGTCCCCACCGGACTGCTATGGTGTGTTCCACGGGGCCCGCTTCGTGCCATGTCCACAGAGGGCAGTCACGATAACGTGAGCCACCACTGTCAGCCTGTGGCACTGCCCGCATTAGTTCATCTGGTCCCTACCACACTCTGAGATGGGTTGGCCCTTAGCACTCCCGTTCTAAGAGGAGCAAAGGCCCAGAGGAGCGGATGACCGCGGACAAGTCGCATAGCTGGGTGGGATTCAGATCCCCATCTGACCGACCCCAAGCCTGCGCTGGGAACCATCACTCTGCCTCACTGCAGAGGGAAAGGGGGGGCCCCAGGGCAGGGCTCTCCAGCTGGGGTGAGCGGAGGGTGTGATATTTCAGGGGCCCAGAGCTTCAGATAGGACACATAAGCAGGCACATAAGCCACACATGTGCAGTGGCCAGCACATACCAGGTGCTCAAAGAAGAGGCTATGCCAGGGAACCAGCTACATCCTCACTGATCTCCCAGTGTGCTGCCACCTTGCTGCCTGGGTCTGACCCCTCCCTTGGGCACTGGCCCTTCAGAAGGTGACCCCAACCCTCAGCACCCTGGCAGAGAAAGCAGTTGCCCATTTTCGCAGGTGTGTCCCCACAGGCTGTGTGTCACAGTGGCACCCCTACCCTCGGCAGTGTTTCCAAGCGGGGAGCCGAGGCCCCGGCTGCTAGGTCAGGCACCGGGCCTGCTGTACCTCTGGCTTCTGACAAGTTTACCTACCTTAATTGTGAAAGGGGGCAATGATACCTCTCAGGTGGTGTGTGTGTGTGTGTGTGTGTGTGTGTGTGTGTGTACACATATGCCTGTGGTTGGGCTTTGCAAAGCACGAAGTGCCCTGCGGGTGGTGGGGTCAGGGAATATAGTGAACCACTGAGTTCAGGAAGGGGCACTGGAGCGCCCAATAAATCTATTATACTGTTGCGCATAAAGTTCTCTACTCACTGACAAGGACTCACTATTGGTGACAAATGCCCACAAGGTTTAACAAGGATGCCCTGGCAGGAGTCACCCTGGGAACCCTTGAATTAACAGTTTCACCTGGGGACACCAAGGGGCCGCTCTTGCTGCATAGGTGGGGAAACTGAGGCCTGAAGGGAACAGGGGCGTGCCCACGATGGTGGGACTTTAGAGACGTGACCCGCTTTCCCTGCAGACCTCAGTGTCTCTGCCTCAGAAGGAACTTTGAAAGATGCTCGGCTCATTCTTCATCCACCAGCCTGACAGTTCAGCTCCCGCTTGAAGAACGCTCCTGGGGAGGCTGAAAACTGTTGTTTTGGTTTTTGAGACAGGGCCTTGAGATGCAGTCTACCCTGGCCTTGAATTTGATCTATAGCCCAGGCTGGCCCTCAAACTTGTGTCCTCCTGCCTCAGCCTTCCACATGCTGGGATTACATGTGGGCACCACCATGCCCAGCTTGTGATACTCACAAGTTTTTAGTCCCCTTAGTATGTAGTTCCCATTTTTCCGGAGTCCTTGTCTGTACCTTCCTTGCTGGGATTGGGGGAGGACTTGGTGGGGTGGGGGGAATCTTTCATAATGAAACATAATCAAATTCAAAATGCCATGAAACCAGATTGCATTTGCAAATTTAAGTCAAATGCCCAGTTGTTTTAAGGCAATGCAAACATGCCACAGACTTTTCTATCAAGATGGAACAGAAGGTTTGGGGGCGCTGCCTCCTGGCAGTGACAGAGACATGTGTCCATAACGGCAATGGGCGCCCACAGGGTACCTGAACTGTACTGAGTGGACCAAGTTGCAGAATCTGTATGTGTCACCTCATGTCATGAATTTGCATTTAAATCACTGCTCGTGGCTGGTGGCTACTTGTTGATGCACACAGGATCTTCTAGATTCACAGAGCACATTTCTTGAAGCAAGGAGAAGGGATGGGGGGAGGGGGCCAAGCCTACGCAGGCTCCAGAGGTGGCCTTCTGGGTCCTTGGCACCATGGCTGGTGACCCTAGGCAGGCTGTTCCTTCCAGGCCGGTGTCCTTACTGGGAAGTGGGAGGGTGATAATGGTTAGTCCTGCGTGGCAGTGGGGCCACAGATCAAGTGTGTCAGATGCATTTGCTCAGGGCTGTGCACACACGAAGGGCCTGCGGCCCCAAACTGTGTTCACAGAGGACAGCCGACCTCTTGCCCCTGTGTGACTCCATCTGGAAAGCTGGATGTGCTTGTTCCTTTGTCCATTCTGTATTTATTGGGCACCCACTGTGGGCCAGTCCCATGCTGGGGCCTGGGACCTTGGCTCCTCCCTCCGGGGAGACAAGGTTCCCTGCTTCGACACAGTGGTGGGGGACACTGGGGTTGCCTGCACCCAGCAGGAGACTCGGCGCCTGTCCTGGTTTCTTCTCTCCAGACCCTCAGGCCCCAGAGTGCTGGGTTCTGGCATCTGCCTGGTTGGGCTCAGGAAAGGGAGGCCTGGGGCTCAGAGAAACGATAAGGAGATGCTAGGAGGTACAGAGAGGGAGAAAGAAAGGCATCCTTTGAGAGAGAACAGAGGCGCGAAGCACCAGGAGGTGACGATGACATTCCACCCCTCCTGGGGCCCTGCACACACTGCTCTGGGGTCACAGCGTGGGGCCACCTGCGCTGCAGAAGTTCAGAGTCCTGGCTTCTGGGTGTGAGGCATGGGGAAGTCACCCGGGGGTGTGAGCGCTCCTGTGGGGGCTTCACCTTCCTGCTGCTGCTCCATGTGCACATGAGGAAACCGAGGCTCAGAAAGATTCAGAGGTACACCTGATGTCAGCAGGCAGGAAGATGAGGCTGGGACTTTGGTCCCTCAGCCACAGTGACAGAGACAGAGAAGCTCAGGGGCAGGCACAGCAAGGACAGGGTGGGACAGTGTCACAGCCAGAGGGGGAACAGAAGGGGCAGGGGCAGGAGCCGGCTTTGGCTGTGTGACTCTTCTTGGCCTCTCCTGGAGGTGACCCCAGGCCAGCAGGTGGGGCCCAGATCAGTGAGGTTGGTGACAAGGGATAGCGGGGCCTGGGTCTTCTCACCTAGAAGCTGGACAGACAGACCGAGAGAGAGAGAGAGAGAGAGAGAAACAGGAGAGGTCTTGGGTGTCCCAGGCAGTGGGGCTGGTCCTTGCCAGTTCCTCTGAATTGAAAATGGCCTGTCATTGTCCAGCAGGGAGAAACTCACTCCATGGCCTCACAAGTCGACATAGGATAGGGTCTGTCTGTCTGTCTCTCTCAGAATATTCCCACCTTCCTAGATGGCTTTACAATCATGAAGCTACTTTACTTTCACATCCACATTCACCATCACTGCTCACGCCCACTTCACAGGTGGGAAAACTTAGGTTGGGAAATAAGTGCTCTTTTGAGGGTTGACTGCTGGCAACCCAGAGTGCTTCCTCAATCGAAGTTCTGTCTGGTGTCACAGTGTGAGGGACAGGGGGACCCTGCAGATCATATTTACCAAAGAAAAGCTCTGGGAGGGAGCAAGGTGAGGCACACAGGGCTGTCCTTAACAGGGGCAGGCAGGTGCTGGGAGGAAGGAAGAGGCTTGCAGGTGTCTTACATGCCCCTGTGGAGAGGGGAACATGCTGACATACCTCTTTGCAGGGGAGTGTGCAGGCCAGGCAGCAGGGACCAGAAACTCCCATTTAATCCCTGGGCCCTGCAATGCACAGTGATGAGGCCTGAATGTCGGGGAGACTAGGCAGGGAGCCAGGCTTTCGGACCAGTGGACTCCCACCACAGTGCTCCACCTGGGAGTCTTGCAAGGGTGACTGGCTACTGGCGGGCACGTAGAGGCCGACATTCTGGTGTGGCGTGAGGGCGTGAGGCGGAGGAAGGAGCAGACCAGCGCCAGGAAGCCTGAGGCAGTGCAGGAGCTGGGGCCTGGCTGCCACCCCCAGGAAGTGCAGCAACCCCAAGAAGGGAGGATGAGGCCCTGCCTGTGCCAAGTCTCAAGCATGCCCTTGCTCCTCCGGGCCTTGCAGCAACCCAGGTTGGGAGGCTCAGGGACTTGAGGTGGTTGTGCCCCGGTCACAAGCACTTAAACCTAGATCTGTCCCAGAAAAGCTCGGGCTTTGCCACAGCCCCGGTCACACCACTCCAGGCCGTCCCTGCCCCAGGCTAGAGCTGGGAGACCCGAGGGAACACCAGGTTGGAGAGGGGCCTTCCTTTGTGTTCCACCCAACTCCTGGAGCGGGTAGCGGTGCTGGTTTGCTCAGCCCTGGTGCTATGGAGCCCCAGACTCAGGGTGGGGCACCTTCCCCAGAAGACATCTATTATCTGCCTGGGAGCCCCAGCAACAACCCAAGATTGGAGCGGAAAGACTCAAGCTCTAGTCCTGGTGGCCTTGCTCACAGCAGAGACTTTTTTCACCTCCCTAGCCTCAGTTTCCCCATCTGAAAAGCAGGAGTGTCTGCTCTCTGCATCTCCCCTAGGGCTTTTGCAAAGACCCGGCACATAGAGGATAGCTCTAAAAGTGTCAGATGTGACAGTCATGGTCACGGCACTCTCAGGCTTGGGTGTGCGGACTTACCCTGGCATTTAAAGGGCACCCACAGGTGCAGGGACACAGGTGACAAGGGGTCGGAGGGAGAGCCAACCCTCAGTGAGCCACAAGGCCGGCGGAGGGCAGGACACTGGGCAGCACAGCTTTCACATGCCCGGTGCGGCGTGGTGAGTGGTTAGGGTACAGAGGACACTGAGTTGGGGGTGTGGGGGGCACAGGCTGCCCAGAGGAGGAGCTGCTCTTGGGCGGGGCTAGGGGCCCCCACCCCACCTTTTTCCAGGCTATCACACTGTAGGCACCTGGCTGCCCTTCCCCCAGCCTGGCTCCCCTATCTGATGTTAAGAGGCCGGAGGAAGCACTGCCAGGCGGCCTCCAGGCACAGATGTTCCTGGTCTAGGTGGGAGGGAAGAGCGAGAGGGTGTGGCTGGCAGGGCCTACAGAGGCCCAGCTGGAGGTGCAGATGGTACATAGCTGTGTCAGGCCGATGTGGAGCAGGCAGGTGCAGGAGGACCGGGGCCGAAGGAGTGGGGAGCCCATGGGGCTCCTGAAAAATAGGGAAAGAAAAGGCTAAGCAGGGCTGCACCGTTTCCTCAGTCCCCACCATAAGCTCAGCCTGTGCTAAGCATTTTCTGAGTAAACCTAACTCCACACTGACAGGGCCAGTGTTTCGGTGATGGCCCGGAGCCTCAGTTTCCCCACATGGAGAATGGGGGTGGCATAGAGCTCAAGGTCTGCCATCCAGGAGGTGCTCGATAGATAGAAACGGTGGTGGCAGGGGCAGGTCTATGTGACCCACAGATGTGAAGCTTTCATGTACTTCCAGACCCCAGAGTACCTGGCTAATGGTAACAGAGGCGTTAATAGGGATAGATTTAGTAGCAGCTAAATAAATGCTCCGATGACAATTATTGTTAGATGCTGTTCAAAGTGCTTCACGCGTAATAACAAAATTTCATAACAGCCTATGAGATAGGAACAACTATTTCCCTCTTACAAGTGAAAAATAGAGGCCCAGGGAGATTAAACCCGTGTTCACGGGAAACCAGGAATCTAGTGCTTAACCCACAGGGACTGCCTATGGGGTTCACCCTCGGCCAGAGATCTGGCTGCATGTTGGTGTCTAAGAGCCTGGGTTTTTTACAAGCCCCCTCCAGCCACTCAGGGGCTTCGTAGGACCTGTCCTGAGAAACCTGCCAGAGGGAGTCACCTCCACTCCTCCAGGATCCAGCAGGGCAGTGGGAGCAATGGGGAGCCACAGCAGGTTACTGAGCAGGAGTGGGGCTTGTACCACCTGAGTCTGGGAGGTCGGCTAACCATGGATTAAGGAGGGGACAGTGGGGGCACCTTCAACAGTGGGCGGGTCAACAGGCCCTGCTCCTCCACCTCACCCGCCCCCTGCAGTCTCCGAGGGCCAAAGGGGACAGATGGCATCATCCAGGCCTGCACTGTGGCTGTCGCTCAGCCAGATGAGTTACGATTAGGCTGAAGGGGTGGTAGGTGGGGTGCGCAGAAACAACAGCACAGCGACTTCAGGACAATGGGGGCCACGTGCCGCTGGGGCAACAGTCGTTTGTCATACAATGGGCCTCCGGGGGACAGCAGCCGGGCCAGCTGCTGCCACGACATGACATGGGCCAGCCGCATTTTCAAATCATCTCCAGGCTCTGTTTTCCTATGAGGCAGCCAATGGCAGAAACAGCCGGACAGTCACCTGATGCCAGCTTCGTGGGCCATGGGCCCTGCGACAACTGAGCAGTGGTGGCCATGGCAACGCTAATTGTGGCCCTAAAACACAAGGAAGGAGGGAGCTAAGGGGAGGGGGAGAGAGAGGAAGAGAGAGAGAGAATGGAGAAGTGGGAGGAGGGGAGGGGAGAGACTGGGAGCTGAAGGCAGCCAAGCAGATGAAGGACGGGGCCACGGCCCCCTGCACCAGCTTTTGGATGCTCCAGAGAAGCAGACGCCGCCACTCGGGTGCCCTCTTCTCTCCCAGCCTCTCTCTTTCCCTCACTCTGCATGAAGCCCTGACACACCTGCTTTGGGAGACTAGAATTTGCACTGTGGACCTCTTCCAACAATACTGCCCGGCTATGAGGGTGGCACATTCAGCGGTACTGGTGAGGCTGCACTCCAGCCCAGCCCAGATGCCACTGTAAGGCCTGGTGCTGTCCAAGCTGAGGCACACAGCCCTTCAGGGGCACCGGGGTAGCCCAAATTGGGTAGCTGTATGGTTTCCGCAATGGCGGCCTCCTTCCATGGATAGCAGTGTTCTTGCGCATGCACCTGCCGAGGTGGTGGGCACGGGCCCTACCTAGGGAGAGCTCTGACTTCAGGCTATACTCTCTGGTTCTGGCCCCACCATTTCCTGTACTGTGTGGCCCAGAGCAAGGGACTCAGTGCTCCAAGCCTCAGTTTCCCTATCTGCAAAAGGGACATGGATGGATTGTAGGTCTCAGGGGGACTGCAGAATTGCACAGGACTAAACTGCCGAGCTGGCTCTCAACTGTCTCTCCGTGTGGCGTATCTGTCACCATGTTCCCTGCCACCAACACAGGCTACAGCATGGCAGGGAAATACCTTGGACCTGGAGGTGGCCAACCTGGGCGCTGTGGTGCCCCCAATTCTGACAGGGCAGTTGGGAAGGACCCTGTTCACAGCTCCAGGCTGCTCTGTGCCATGGGGTCCCCAGGAAGTCTTATCTTGCCTGTCTTCCCCCCTGGAAAATGGGAGTAGGGTGAGGATCCCTTTTCCGATATATTTGGGGCCAGAAGTATTTCAGGTAACAGACTGTGTTCAGATTTTGCAATATTTGCACCTCCATAATGAGATGTCTTGGGGATGGGACCCAGGTCTAAACACATAGTTCATTTCCATTTCACTCGGACTCTACACACATACCCTACAGGTGACCTTCTGTGCACCTGCATTTTTATGATGACCAGTTATGTAAGCTCATAGGGGAATGAAAAGGCTTGAATTTTGGAGTATTATAGATCTTGGAATTTTGGACTAGGGATGCTCATTCTAAAACTACTCTGTAATAACAATAACGCCTGCCTCTTAGGGCGTCTGCGAGTGTTGAACGGGTTAATACGTAAAGGACACGACCAGTGCCCAGGCGTACTGTAATAAGTGCTCAGAAACATCAGTGTCTAGCATTGTGACAGTAGGTGCTAAGTAGGATGTGGGTGAGTGAAGGAATGATTTGAGGATGTGCCATCTGGCTGCCCAAGGGGGACCTGGGGACTGGGTGCCCACAGCCCGTCCTGAGAAGGGCAGGTTGCAGGCCCGAGAGGCCTGGGGTGGTGAGGGGTTAGGGAATGCTTCCAGAAATCCAGGGGGCCCCAAGGAGCTGCCCAAAGCTCTCCCTCCCGCCCGAGCTCCCCGCTCCTCCCTGCAGGCTCCTGCCTTCCATGAGCGATGATGACCTCCCCGGGGACCTGCAGTCACTGTCGTGGCTCACAGCTGTGGATGTGCCTCGGCTGCAGCAAATGGCAAGTGGCCGCGTGAACCCAAGAAGCCGTGCTGTGCCACATCCACCCCCAGGTAGGCTTTTAGGGAGGGGCAGGGTAGGGTGGAGGGAGAGAGCTCTGCCTCTCTTCCCTGCTCTTTGGCTATGAACACGTCCCTCTGTCTCTCCGGAGTTCTATTTCCACATCTGTAAGACGGGACTACATCGACCTTCCACAGAGGGATTCATTCAGCAACAGCGACAGGAACCAGAAAACTGCGGCCCAAGTCAAATGCAGCCTTGGCCTGTTTTGCATGAGCTGAGAATGGTTTTTAAATGAGGTGTGATAGTGCATGACAGCAATCTCTGCACACTGAGTGGCTGAGGCTGGAGGATTGTAAATAGGAGTCCATTCTGGGCAATATAGCAGCTTAGCAAGACTGTGTCTTAAAAAAAAAAAAAAAAAAAAACAAAACAGGCAGAGAATGTAGCTCAGTGCAAAGACCCTGGGTTTGAACCCTAGTGCCAGAAAGAAAAATCATCAAAAAATAAAGTTCACCGCTCCTTTGGCTAGAAGACAAAGAAACCTGGAGCACAACAGGTAGTTGCAATCATAGCAAGATGTTGAAGAAAAACAAAATAATGACAAAAAATACAATCACCACAGTACATTATTGTCTTGGTTACTTTTTTCTCGTTGCTGAGACAAAATACCCAATGCCCAAAATGAAGGAAGGAAAGGTTTATTTAGCTTACAGTTTGTGGAGGTTTCAGTCCATGCTTGGCTGGCTCAGAGGCAGAGTGGCACATGGCAGAGAGCAAACGTTCATGGCAGCAGAGCACAGCAAAAACAACCAGCAAAAGGGAGAAATGGCTGCAAGCAGCCTCTTTTTCTCCCTTACCTTGTAAACAGCCTATCTCCACCCAGGGGGTGTGTAGCTCTCACACAGTCTCCATGCCTTCCCTTCCACAGGCTCAGGATGTGTACAAAGTAAGCACCCTGGCTTCCTGCTGAATCACTCAGCGAAATCTCTAGACTCTCCAAGTTGACACAATGTATCAACCATAACAATTATAAGTGCCAAGTGTTGAAAAAATCAGAGGGTAGAAGTATTTCTTTCATTAGAAAAATTGTTCTTGAGCAAAACGTATAAAGCAAAGTTGAGTTAGCAAACTTTTTCCACAAAGGGCCAGGAAACACATATTTTAGCCTTTGCAGGTCCATGTGTCCAAACTATTCAGCTCTGCAGTTTCAGCACAAAGCAAGCCAGAGAAATATGTAAATGAGTAGGTGTGGCTGTATGCTAATAAAACTTTATTTACAAACCAGGCAGCGGGCCAAATTTCGCCTGCTGGTCAGTTTCCTAACCTTAATCTAGAATCTCAGGAGAGAGCTGTGCGCTCTTGGGCAAGAGCTTTCTTCTGTGATCTATTTCTTCACCTGTACTGGCCCAACACAGTCAGTATTGAAAGAAGGTGAAACAAGGCAGGCCCTTCCTTTGCTACCGCAGCTCAGCAGATGAATTTTGCCTGACTGGAGGTGGCTGCCTACGGTCAGACGGGTACAGTGAGAATCTGGGATGGATCAGCAGTGTCTGTCATAGGCCCAGCAAAGGGGGGGAGGCACAAAAGTATTTGGACCTTAGCGAACAAGCACTGGGAGCCAGGGAATGTTTCTGCGGAGATAATATGAACAATGAGTTGGTGTTTTAGCTAATGAATGACAGGAATCTGATATCACCTACACCGTCCTCCTTCTCAGCGTTTATTATGGACTCACATTTACTGGGATTTTGTCATGGCTTTGGTAAGGTGATGTTTATTAATATTTGATAGGTGATCTCATTTAACCCTCCCAATAATTTTACAGGTTGGTAATAAGCAGTACTAGCCGCATGCACAAATGGGGGAATGAGGGTGGCTCACGCTCATGCAGCTGGCAGGAACGCCGCTTTCTTCCACCGTGCCTCCCAGAGTGACTTGCCCAGTGTCGAGTCGGTCCCTGGTCCTAAGGGTGGGGTGTGGCCATAGTCCCCAGCCACGGCTATCATCGACCCGGCCCTGTGGCTTTTCTGTGCTTTCTCTCCTGCAGGTGCCCTGGACGGGACAGCTGGCCTGCACGTGGGAGCTGCCCCAGGGCCTGTGCTCCACAGCGCGGCTGGCATGGCCCCACGGCACCTGCTGGGTCTGGGCCCCATGACTAGCCATGGGGCTAGTGTAAGTGTCATTACATGGGTTGGGGAGAGAGAGGCTGTCCCCCGGGGCTGGGATCCCCGCTGCCACCCTGACCCTCTGTGCCCTCCTCTCCTGGCCTCAGCAGATGAGCCAGTACCCAGCCAGGGGCCAGCCACCATCCAGCCTGCAGGAGGCGCCACAGCTCTACTCCCCGAGCATCCCGGCACAGTTACCACTGCCTCCTGGGGTCCAGCAGGTACGACGGTTCGGAGAAGCCCTGGACACGGGCAGATACCGGACTTGCGCCAGCCAGGGATCTCTTTGAGACTATTTACTGTCCAGGCACATGGGGGATAAAATTTCCACGATGCCTGTGTCATGAAATCATCCATTCATTCTCCCTGGGATTCCTGTCCTGGGCAGAGACAAGAGTGCTTTCCGTGGTTGTAAGCCCCTGCACCACACCCTATAGAGTGGGGAGGGTGTCAGAGACCAGGGGTGTGGGGGGTTGTGACTGACTGCCGCTTTCTCACCTTTCCCCTCTACTGCCCGCGGAAGTGTCCTTCTATGGGCCTCTACAGCTCTTCGTTTGGGGCGCGGCCTCCCTATACCCAGGCCCACATGGCAGTGCATTCATCTCAGGAACCGCATCCCAAACACTACCCCAAGCCCATCTACTCCTACAGGTGAGCTTCAAGGGGCTCAGGGAGGAGGTGGACAAAGCGGAAAGGCTGCACCCCGAGCAGTCAGACAAGCGGGGAGACGTGACCCAGACTTTCAAGGGAGAGGTGGGGCAGAGGGGAATCCCCAGGTGGGACTGTTCTCACAAAGGACCGCCAGGGGGCAGTCTACCCATTGGGGTCAAGAACCTACTTCAGATACTGACATTCCATTATGCAAAAGCTGTGTGTCCTCAGGGACATTCCTTGGCCTCTTGGAGCTTCAGTTTCCTCAAATGCAAAAAGTCACCAAAATAATAGTATTGTGAATCTCGGGTGTTTGGGGAGGGAGGAGCAGCCTAGGTAAAGTCTAAAGGCCCTAGACATGAATTACGGGTATAGGATAAAAAGAGGAAAAAAAAAAAAACTGAGGCCAGCGTCAAGGGGAAGGGGAGGGGGTGGGAGAGACGGCCCTGAAAAGGTGTTGAGAGTCTACACCGTGTGATGGGAGAACTTGTACACGTGGGGGCAAGCAGGGCAGGCTCCCTGGCAGAGGGCACCTGAGGCTGTCTGCACGAGATCCCTTTGTGTCGCCTGCCCATCTCTCGTCTCCAGCTGTCTGATCGCCATGGCCCTAAAGAATAGCAAGACAGGCAGCCTGCCTGTGAGCGAGATCTACAGCTTCATGAAGGAGCACTTTCCCTACTTTAAGGTGAGGGTTCCCACCCACGCTTGGGTGCTGGAGCTGCCCTGCTCTTTCCCTGGCGCTGCCAGAATTCAGGGCTGGCCCGAGGTGGAAAAGGGCCCCAGTTATATCTGTATATCTACTACTAATGACACACGCATATGCACGCACAGAAAGGCTTTTGGAAAGAGAAAAGGGCATTTGAACTGAGCGCGGATGGGTGAAGAGGAGCTCAGCATGCACCGCGGGGAGGTGCAGGGGTGGGGGGCCAGTCTACTTATTCAGCACAGACTTAGTAAGCTACATAATGCAAAACACACACTTGGCAAGAGCCCTCACCTCTCTGAGCCTCAGTACCCTTATCTGTAAAGCAGGGAGGACAGCCAGTTGGCAAGTTAATGAGGATTCTGCTCATAAAGATCTCGGTGGCTGCTGGCACATGGTTTTAGCATTAGCAGTGCTGTCCTTGTTAGCATCAAAGCAAAAAGAAGCGCATGGGGTCAGAGGGTACCAGGCCGCAGGTTCCCTAGCCTGGCAAATATCCCTAGCAGAAATAGTGCAACATCACACATGTGTATGCAGGGTCTGGTTATATTGCAGCATCTGGTTACCTAGCAATAAAGTGAGCGAGAGTGATTTGCATCTAATCCACTTTAGCAGCTATTCACTGATAAAAGCCTTTCTCTCTGTTGGACGAGGATTCAGGGTGATTTAGTCAGCGGGCGTGGGCCTCCTTCTTGCTTGTAACTTGAAGCTGAGTACCGGACGCTACCCTGTCATCTTGCCATGATGGTGTCCCGTCCTGACAGGCGGGAGTCTGAGGGCACCCAGGCAGGCAGGGCTGTACCGCATGGTCTCCGAAGGGGTTATGAGCGCTGCACCTCCCCACAGACGGCCCCCGACGGTTGGAAGAACTCTGTGCGGCACAACCTGTCCCTGAACAAGTGCTTTGAGAAGGTGGAGAACAAGATGAGTGGCTCCTCACGAAAGGGCTGCCTCTGGGCCCTGAACCTGGCTCGCATTGACAAGATGGAGGAAGAAATGCACAAGTGGAAGAGGAAGGACCTGGCCGCCATTCACCGGAGCATGGCCAATCCGGGTGAGGCTGGGATAATCCCACCACGCACGCGCACATGCATGGCTCCGTGAGCAAGTGCACATGTGTGCATGCGTCCCCTCACCCCGCTGCCAGGCCTGTGCATGCCTCAGACACAATGATGGGAAGCAGTTGTTCAGTGGGCCTTACCTACCCCTGGCCCGTAGCTGGCAAATTGTGGAGCCTAGGTTATAAAAATCTGTCGGCTCACCATTATGTCCAGTCGTTTGCGCAGAAATGCCATGCCACAAAATCAGGGGGTAGAAGAGGCATTTGAAATTAACACTGAGTGTGTGCTGCGATGTAGGAGATAAGTGTCTTCCTGTACAGTGGGTAGGGTTGTAAGCTGTGAAACTCTTTGTGGGCGAAATAATGAGTCAAAAACTGGTAAACTGGCCAGGCTTGGTAGTGTGGGTCTGTAATTCCAGCTTTTTGGGAGGATTGAAAGTTTGAGACTAGCCTGGGGGGAATTTAGCCAGATCCTGTCTCAAAATAAAAACTCAAAGGGGCAAGGGGTATAGCTCAGTGGCAGAGCAACACTGGCTTCGATTCCCAGTACAAACGACCCTCCTGCAAGCTGTTCCTAGGCGTGAGTCCTCCTATTTCACTTCGGACAGCTTATGATAAGGAAATCAAAGATTTTAAGAAAAAAAGTATGAACTGAGTTAGCCACACTTCCTTTCAGTTGTCCAATAAACCACTGAAAGCCATCTAAGTGTTCTGCAGTTAAATATAGTGCCATATCATGTAAATAGTAAGGATAAAATAAAGTGTTTTTGGAATACAAAGAAATATCAGTACAATAAGGAAAATGGGCAGGTTATTAATCATTATACCGTACACAACAGGACTGTATTTTAAAACAGATATGTAAGGTGGCTGTGATGGCACATGCCTGCCATCCCAGAATTCAGGAGGCTACGGCAAGAGGATTGTTAGTTTGAGGCCAACCTTTGCTACAGAGTGATTTGAAGCCAGCCTAGGCTACAGTTAGACCCGCCCCCTCTCTCTCTCCACACACACACACACACACACACACACACACACACACACATTTTACATACCCCAGACCCATTTTTACCAAAAATACACAATTTAGAGAGAGAATATAAATGTTCATCTGGGAAGAAATACAGCAAGAGCTTTTTCTGTAAATGGAGAAACCAGATAATTTCTATTCTATTATTCATTCATGTATTTTTGACTTCTGGAGACAGTATCTCACTATGTAGTCCAGGCTGGTTTTGAACTTGCTAAATTGTTTTAGATGGCCTTGGACTCATGGTCCTCCTGCCTCAGCCTCCCATGTTAGGATTATAGGTTTAGGCCACTACTTCTGGATTTCTGATAATTCTTGTATTCATCACATACTTCCATATTTGCTACAACTTTTACACTGTTCATGAATTACTTTTGAAGACTGCATTTGAAGTTTTGTAATTAAGTATGTGAAGAAGGTCCACACAAGGGGAACTATACAGGTAGGCTGCTTCTGACCAGTCCCAGGATCTAGTGGTCTGGCTCTGGGGATGCTGTTCTTGAGTTTGGTGTGAAGGGGCTGGAACCAGTTGACAAGGTGGGGAGACAGGCTGCAGCAGGAACCAGCAGGCCCTGGCTGAAGGCAGCTCTGGGACCTGGCTTGAGGGCCAGGGCCAGTTTTGAGCTGTGTTTATGTGGGACCTTGGACAGATCATTCTGTCTTCCAGGTTCCAGTTGTCCTCATTTCTAAAGTATGTGCTACTCAAATAGATCTTGGGACCCTGATGGTCCAGCCGTGGCATGGTGTTACGTTCAGCGAGACATAGCCAACAACTTCATGCCAACGATCCTCTCTCCTTTTACTTGTTTATATCCAGGAGTGTTAAACAGGATAGAGGGTTTGTTTGTCTGGTCTTGTTTTCAGTGCTAGGGATCAAACCAGGGTATTGTACATGTTAGGCAAGTGTCCATCTCCTTCTGCTCCCTCTTGTTTTTGAGACAAGGTCTTGCTAAACTGCCTGGATTGGCCTTGAACTTGTGACCCTGCCATGCCAGCCTCCTGGCTAGCTGGAATTGCAGCCATGTGCCACTGTGCCTGAGGAAGCAGATAGTTTTTAACCCTTAGCAACACTTCTTAATCTCTGGCTTGTAGCAGGGAGTGACTAGCCTCCTTTGTGTGTGAAAAGTCTTGCTCCAGTCTTGTGGGATCCAGAATTCCTGCCTCGGCTCTCTCTGGCTGGGCTCATCAGAGGTCAAGGGAGTGCTAAGGTAACAGGCCTGTGCTATAAGGCACTGACCAAAGGAAGGGCTAGTGTTATCTGCTGAGGCCTGTCGTTAATTAAATGCTCCACACCATTCCTGATGTCATTATGTGCAGATATGATCCCATTTCACAGATGAGGAGACAGGTTCAGAGAGTCCCAGAGGCCTGCTGAAGTCACACAGGTGGTAGGGCTGGGACTCGAACCCAGGCCTAGGCTGGGATCTGGTCACTGCAAGGTATTCTTAGTGACCTCTCCCACTTGCTTGCAGAGGAGCTGGACAAGCTGATCTCCGACAGGCCAGAAAGCTGCCGGCGCCCTGGCAAACCAGGGGAGCCCGAGGCCCCTGTGCCGACTCGTGCCACCTCAGTGGCTGTGGCCCACAGCTGCCTGGCTGTGTCCCAGCTCCCGCCGCAGACACTGATGACTCTGTCCCTGCAGTCCGTCCCCCTGCACCACCAGGTTCAACCCCAGGCACATCTAACCCCGGACTCCCCAGCGCCAGCCCAGACCCCGCCTCTTCACACCCTGCCAGACGTAAGCTGCAGCCCCATCTCCCAGCCTGCCCTGGGCAGGGCCCCCATGGACTTCATCAACATCAGCACTGACATGAGCACTGAGGTGGATGCCCTGGACCCCAGCATCATGGACTTTGCCCTGCAGGGTAAGGCTGGGGGAGTGGGGTGGCAGGAGCTGGGTGGGGAGGGACCAAGGAGACAGGGGAGCGCAGGACTGTCTCATCCAGGGCCCAGAGCCATAAATACTAGCACACTGAGCAACTAATCAGTGCTTACTGTGTCCTGGGCCCCAGGGAAACACTGTACCATCTCATCCCAGCCTGCCACGTCCTCCATGGCCACTGCCATGTGAGGTCCTCGTCCTGTCAATGAAGACACTGAAGCAACAAGAAGTGTCACTGGCCCAAGGTGACCTGGCCAGTCAATGATGGAGCTGGGATTAAAGCCCAGGTCTGTCTGGCCTCAAATTTTTAATCAGTAACTGCTTCAACATATATATGCCAACCTTAGGTCAGGTCACACGTGACCCATAGCTCGCCTCATGATCATTCCCAATACTTGAGATGTGACACTCTGGAAGGCTGAGGTAGGAGGACTGTAAGTTTAAGTCCCGCCCGGGCATCTTAGTGAGACCCTGTCTCAAAGTAAAAAATAAAACAGGGATGGGAAGTAGCTCAGTGTGAAGGACCAGGGTTCAATTCCTAGTATTGCCAAATAAACAAATAATGAACAGGAAGTGAATGAACGGATGAATGAACAAATGAATGAAAGAACAGGCGAAGATCTCAGGTTTCAGGGAAGGCTTGCAGTTTGACCATTTGCTTACAGCCTACGCGCTGCACTGGCTATCCACCAGCCAAGGGCCCAAACCACATCTAACAGTTCCACCTCTAATGAGGGTAGCGGACAAGTTAGAAGGTTAGTTAGTCAGTCAGTTAGTTACAGCTCGGATCCTTCCTGCCTCTCTCTCCTGGATTGCTGTGTAGTTAAATGTGCCGCAGAGTAAACGTGGTTTGTTTTCCTGGCTTTGACTGTGAGATACCACACAATGAAAACTAAGTGCTTTTAACACACCCTCTTGTTAAACCCTTATAACAACCCTCAGAAGTACAGCTTCTGATCATTTGCATTTCATTCTGAGGCTCAGGGACAGAAGTGACTTTCCCAAGGGCTCACAGCAGGAAGAGGCAGGCTGGGGCTAGAACTCCAGTTCCTCCACACTCTATAAACATACAACCCTCAACACCATGCATGGTCTTTGGCTCTTCCCTGATACAGGGATTCAATCTCAGGTCTCTTTTACCTGAAGCCAGCTCACATGAGTGCTTTTGTCTTTGTAAGGCAACCTCTGGGAAGAGATGAAGGATGAGGGATTCAGCCTGGACACGCTGGGGACCTTTGGAGATTCCCCTCTTGGCTGTGATCTGGGGCCCTCGGGCCTGACCCCTGGCTCTGGCAGCAGCGAGCAGTCCTTCCCAGATGTGCAGGTGACTGGTCTGTACGCTACGTACTCCGCCTCGGACAGTGTGGCTTCGTCAGGGGCCACCTCCTCCTCTCCGTACCTGGGCACCCCGGGGAACAAGCCCATAGCCCTGCTTTGAGCTGCTGGCCTCATCTGCCCCCAGGACCCTCCTGCAGCAGGCCTGGGCAGGAAGGACTGGCCTGGGTGTTCCTGGAAGAAAGAGCGCTTGTCCTCCCACTGGCCTCTCCTGAACCTTTGGTGAGGATGCAGGCTGGTGCAGGAAGCAGGTCCTCTCAGCCTGGTTGTGGTCTCTCTGGGCTACTGGGAGCTTCTGGGGTCCTCCCAAGTTTGAAGGACTGAGGAGAGTCCAGATCAGTCTTTCCCTTGCTTCCGGGACCTGAGATGCAAGGCCTGGACAGACTTACTCTTGAGGAGGGGCCTACTCCAGACTGGGCCCCTCAGTGACCTACAAGCACCTGGGCACATCATCTAAACACTCAGTGGGAAGTAGGGAGGGAAGGAAAGTCCCTAACTTATTCGTGTAGGGTGGGGTGGGGCACAGGCTGAGCTGGATGAAACCTCTCCCTCCTGAGGCTGGAGAGGGGCTGGCCACCCGTGGGACTTCTGGACCGACAGGCTGAACTCTGCGATGATTCCTGCTTGGGCGGCTCCAGCCCCCATAGTATGGTAGGATTTCATAGTGCAGCCTCCTGGGCCACGCCAGACACCGAGACCATGTGTAAATTTATATTTATTGTGACCCATTTTGTCACCCTGTGAACCCAGCTGGAGTATGAGACTTCTCCATTCTTCCCCATGTCCCAGCAATCCTAAGTCCTAAATTATCAGTGAATCCCATCTCTCCCTGGCTCACCACTGCTCAGCAGCCTTGGGCGTCTTTTTAGAACAAGCAAGCACTTTGGATAACTGTGAAACATTTTATTTTTAATACTAGAGACCAGATATTTTTCTAACTGTCTAGCCAGGATTCAGATTACTTACTATGGGCTCCTGAGAAGGAGATTGCCATGATCTGGGGCTTGGGGACTTCCTAAAAGCCAGTGGGGCTGAGAGTGGGGGAAATAGGGTGGGGCCCAAGACACCCCCAAACGCTGGGAAGGCAAGTCAGCAGGCGGGGCCGCGCAGAGCTGACCCCCATGGTGACTACAGCGCAGAGCTTTTATTAGCGCTTGCTTGCCTATTTCTTTGCCCTCTGCCCATTTGTAAGATTCTTCTCCCTTTTTCTGGCCAGCAACTGATTTTCCAATGGACAGGTTTGTGGGGGCAGTTGGTTAGCGGCGACTGCGGTGAGCGGCCGGGGACAGCTTTCCCATGGGATGCAGAAGCTGCCAGTCCAGCAGCAAGGGCACCGGCCTCCTCTCTCTGCCACCTGATGTTTGGCTTCTGTGTCTGGGGTTCCCAAACCTAGAGCCAGGATGCTCTGATGAATCACCGGACCAACCAGGTGACTGATCTGTGAGGCTGGCAATAAGCCATGGCTCAAAGGCCCATCGTTAAGTCCTTTCAAGTGCTGGAACTTTCTGCTGAGTGTCACAGTCTTTAGACAGAGCCCAGCACACCTGTCTGACTAGCGCCGCTCAGTTACTTTGTGTACGATGAGCCCCCAAGTTGTTTCGGTTGTTGTTGGCTGAAGAAGCCCTGTTCAGGCAGCACCAAGATCCTGTAGGTGTAGAATTGGATGACTAAGAGTCTTGTGTCAATAAAGGCTGAATAGCGGCTCCGTGGCTTGTGGTGAGGTGGGAAGGGGGCATGGGAAAAGGACACCACTCACGCCACCAGAGCAGGTGTTCTCATACCAGGTTCCCATCGGAATGGGGGCTGGGAGCAGGGCAGTATAGTTATCAATAAAATTAGTGTGACCTCCGTTTGCTGTCCTCACTACCAGAACTTCATAGAGATCCCAGGCATGGACAGTGGATACTATTTGCTGACTCAAACGTAGAGGCTCAGAGAGGTTGGGGGGAGCAGTGTGTGTGTGTGTGTGTGTGTGTGTGTGTGAGACTCCAGGGTGAGACAAAGCTTGAGGCGCTGCTCTGAGCTGCCCCTTGGGTGTATGTGGGGTCAGAGGAGACACCAAACACCTGCGCATCCGGGCCCTTCGCTAGTCACTGCTGTGAGCTCACTCAGTCCCCACAGCAGCCGCAGGAGGCATGACTGATGACACTCCTTTTGCACATGAAGAAATGGAGCTCAGAGGAATAAATCAGGTCACATGCAACTGTTAAAACAGCAGTGGGGTCCAATACTTAGGAGCCTAACTTTTCAGCCCACCCAGGAAGTGGCTTCCATCCATGCATCCCTGGCCTCGACCTGTCTGTGCCAAAAAAATAAAAAAATCATGTCAGACCCAGTTGCTGGACCCAGAGGCTCCAGCTTACCCTCCCAACACACCACCCCAGGGCAAGGAGGACTCTATAGCTCCTGCAAAGCCCCTGGCCTGATGGTTATTAGCTGTGATCAAAACCTACCCATACCCTTCAAACCATTGCCGGGGGTGGCTGGGGGCTGCAACGCTCTTATTGGTTAAGCCCAAATCACAGGGCCGTGAAGGAGCTGAGCCAAGGAGTGGGGTCACACCCTGTGCAGGGAGTCAAGGCAGAGGCCAAGGTGATAGGATCATGAGCTCTAGACACAGCCCTGGACTCAGCCAGAGTCTCCTCACCCGCCCAAGGCCCATCTGCTGGCTTTGAAGCTGGAACGGGGCTTCAAGAACCTGCAAATGGTGAGGACACGGATTGCCCCTTCGAACCTCTAGGTGTCACACAGCCCTGCTGGCACCCTGGTTTCAGCTGGATTTTGCAGCTTGATTTGAGCTGGATTTTGGTCTTTTGATCTCCAGAACTGTATGATAAGCTTAGGTTGCTTTCAGCCACTGTTGCAGCAGCCATAGAAACCAACACATTCCTCCTTTACGGAGGTGACGGGGAGGAGGGGTGAAGAAGCTGACGTGTTGCTGCGGAGGGGCAGAGATAGGACTCAGAAAACACTACACTTCCTGTCTTTCCTCACGTCTCAGGCTCAGCTCACAATGTCTGCTTGCTGCCTGTGTCACTCAGGGCTCACTAGAGAGAGATTTAATGCAAGATGTACAATGTATAAGGATTTCAAGACTGGCTTACAACGGCCACCCAGAGTCAGGTGTGGAAGAGTCAAAAGAGCTGTCTATGTGCTGAAGATCCGAAGGATCCAGTCCAAGGCCTGGAGCCCAGGGTGGTGTCCTGTGGGAGTCTGTACCAGGGGGCCAAAGGGTCTGCCACAGAAGGCTGAAGGGTCTGTACTGGAGGCTGAAGAGTCCCCTGGAAGCCGGGAGACGACATCCAAGGTAAAGGTGAAGACTGGGGCTTCTCGAGAGAAACAGAAGCGAGCCTTCCTTCTTCGTTTCTCCGTTATACCGCTCAGGCGACAGTCCTCCTGGGGGCAGATTTCTGTCCTCGGACAATGCCCTTGGCCACGCTGAGAACTGTGCTGATCCGATTTAGTTGGGCCTTTCTTACTCAGGTCGACATGACCGGTTAACCATCACACTGCTTTACAGGGCAGCAAACACTTCCCTAGGCTTTAAGCCCAGGTCTGCAGCTCTCCCAGTCCCTGCCCTGACGCCGCGTTGCCTGGTGCAGTGTGGAGTCCTGAGGGGCCGCTGCGGGAGGTTCTGGGGAAGGATAAGAAGGGCTGGGTAACAGACGGGATGGGGTGGTGGGGTCAGGCATTGAAACTTTTGGACAAAGCTGGATGTGCTGACAGCTCCTCCCATCGGCAGGTGCCAAAGGACCTGCAGCTCCTAGTGGGCAGCTTCAAAGGCAGCCAGAGGCATGGTGGTGGTGGTGGCGGTGGCGTAGGCTGGGCTTCATGTCCATCCACCAGGGCACCTTGGCCACCAGTTGGTGCCCAGCACGAGCACCTGTCATCTCAACAGGGTTCTCTGGCACCTTCCTAACCAACTGTCACGGGACAGGAACCAACATGGCCAGGGGCCATAAAACAACTCTCTTCTCCTGGCAGGACACTTGGCCCCCTACTCGAGAGCATTTTGGATTGACTCTGGCCTTCGGACCTCCTGAGAGTGACCAGTTTCTCTGGAAACCTGGTCAGACTTGCTGATTAGTAGCATCTCCTGAGGCATTTCTGTGTCTGTCTGTCTGTCTGTCTGCTGTCAATCTGAATGAGGAGGACTGAGCTAGGGTCAGGTTACTATGAGTGTTTTGCTTTCTGAGACAGGGTCATGCTAAGTTGCCTAGACTGGACTTGAGCTTGCAGTTCTCCTGCTCAACTACCGTGCCCAGCTAGTCTTAGTTTGTAACAAGCACGCCTGGGGCTTCTGAAGATATTCCAAGGCAGAGAGAACAGAGGGGTCCCTGGGGGCCTGCTAGCTGAGACAAGGCAGAGCCAAGAGCTCTGGAGCACAGAACACTCCTCCAGCTAGGACTGAGGGGGCCCCGACGCTTGCACAGCTCACAGGGGAACAGGGAGGTGATGACGAGCGAGGAAGTGGCCCCCAGGAGGGCTGAGGCAGTGGGAATGGGCAAGCAGGCAGGATGGACAGCCCACGGTCCCTCTCACTGAGGATGAGCCTGGCTGCCCAATTTTCTTTCTTCAGCGGCTTTGGGGCAGGTCCACCGTACCAGGCTGGGCTGTGGCAGAGGCTGCAGTGCAGACTGGAGAGGAGGTGGGAGAAGGGACCGAAGCCTGGCCACCCACGCAGGGGCAGCTGGGTGGGCTGAGGTGGCAGAGGCAGAGGAATTTGGAACTCCAGGGCTCCCAGGTGAGCGCTGTTAATACCTGTGATGTTTGAGGCGGGTGACCTAAAAGGTCTCCTGACTTTGAGTTCAAATTACTTCTGTTCACTCCTTTGAGTGGCCAGAATCAAAAAACCAAAGCCAAAACAGCCTCCCTCCCCCAAGGAAACAAGCAATGTTGGCAGGAGGCACGGTGCTATGGAAAATGCTATGGCAATTCCTCAAACAATTATACAATTACCATAGGATCCAGTGATCCCTGCTTCTGGGTTTATATCCCCAAAGAACTGAAACCAGGGGCTTGAACTGCTGTTTATATAGCCATGTTCATCATAGCGTTGTTCACAACAGCCAAAATGTAGAAACAACCAGTGACCATCAACGAATAGGAAAAGCTCTGCTATTCCAACAAAGTGGAGTATCATGAGGCCTGAAAAGGAAGGGAATTCCCCCACAGCCTCCAACATGCATGAACGTAAGTGAGGACGCTATACTAAGAAAAGTAAGTCGATCACAAAAGGATAAGTACTGTATAGTTTCAGAAGAAAGAATGTGTGAGGAGCTGGGGAATGGAGAGTTATCTTTTAATGGGTGTGAGCTTTCCATTTTGCAAGATGAGGAGGGCTGGAGATTGGCTGCACAGGGGTTAAGGGCCAGCACCAGTGTTGGTGGGTACAAGCCAACTCAAGCCATAGCACAGAGTTAGGGGAAGGCAGGAAGGCAGAGCTCTGGCCCCGCTCTTGGAAGGCTGTGTGTGAACTTGGAGAAGTCTGCCCATCTCTGAGCCCAGTTTTTTCTGTCTACAAAAACGATGACAGAGTGCACGCAGCTCTGGTCTCAGAGGTGCGCGGGAAGATTCCACGGGATCAGGCCGGGTCTTGGTGTGCTGTCAGCGGCCCGCCGCTAGGGGCACTCCACTCGGTGAGCTGACCCTTTCTCCCTCCCTTTTGGGACTTCTGTTGGGGAAGGTACTCTCTGAGGGTTACCAGTGAGCTGAACTCCAGCACCGTTAGCCAGGAGAGGGTAGTTTGCGTCCATGTTTGAAAACAAGCTGAAAACTCCGAGTAATCTACCTGTAGCCTTCAGGATACCAAATAAAACCAGGGCATCTCCCGCCGCGTCCCACGGGGCCGGCTGCTTTTGGGCTTGTTTATCTTCGCCCCTTCGCCTCCCTTCCTGAGGTACCCGGCGATGCAGAAGTGCCTCGATGGTGCTGACTGGGTGGCCATTAACTGCTGTCACCGGGAACAAGGGTAGAGCTCCAACTCAGGTGAGTACAAGCCTTAAAAAACTTGTACAGGTTCTGGGGACTGGAGTACTGACATCAGGTGTGGCCTGACACAGGCATCTAAAGAGTTCCAACAGGGCCGGTCCTCTTTTTCCGTCTCTGCAGCTGCTTCTCTGTGTATTGAGGGTCCTGCCCACCTGTCAGTGTGGTCAGCCACCCCTAGAGCTTTCTGATTGGCTCTCCTGAGGGTACAGGCCCACACCATGGCTAATCACCACCAAAGGGAATGGAGAACTCAGATTGGTAAAGTGGAAAAGAGGTTGATTAGAAAAAAAAATAGTTGTTATATGTTTTGGAGAAAAAAAAATCAAATAGTTACTGGGAGTTGATAACCGGTGGTGAAAGAGAAAGGATTCTTCCACAGTTAGGATCTATGCTACTTCAAGTTACCCTGGACCTGTCATGAACCTACGCCACAAAAGGAATGGGCAGGCTCTGTAGTCAGACTTGAGTTACCTCCCGGTGCTGTTGCTGTGTGGCCATCAACATGTGCCTTCGCCTCTCTGAGACCTGCTTTCTTTAACTGCTGAAGAGGTGTGGGTGGAGGTGATAGAAGGAATGGAAATTGATGTAAACAGCACCCAGCCCTCCCTACCCTGCCTTCCTTCACTGCAGCTTGTTTTGCCAGGCATATGGATGATGCAACATCTAATTTTTTTTAAAAAATAAAGGCTGCCAGTACTTAGAAAAGAGGATGTTTTTGAGAACCACAGCCCAGTCCTCAGCTTCCCTCCACTGCACCCCCAGCTATTCCAGGGAGCAGCTGTATGCAGAGGGAGAGCTCAGAGGGGAAGCACCAGCCTTTCCTGGTCCACACAAGAGGTCAAGGCCCAAGTATTTCCTTCAAAACTAGAGTTTCTCCTGCATGTTTACCTGGCCAGCTCTCTGCCCGCCCTTCTGGGGAAGCAGCTCTTTGTGGCCTTGTTCTCCCTCCAAAGCCCAAATGGGCTTTCCCAAAGGAACCCTTTGGCTTTCAAAGCGACATCAGCCCCTGCCCCACTTCCCAGTGGGGCACAGGGAATCCAGCGTTCTCTCTGCTCACTATCATTGGCCAGAGTGGTCACTGTGTGATAGCCAGACTTCTGTTTTTTGGGCTTGGATAGCCTCAAGCATGGTGGCTCAAGGAGGCTTCCCTGGGTCTCCCTTTGTCGGTGACCCCCTTGGCCTGACATAAGGCTTAGTGTCCTCGACAGACCTGGCACTGCAGAGATGCTCTCCAGCTTCCGCCGGGCTTATCCTGCAGATCAGCGGACTGCACTGCCACCTGGTGGTAGATGGGGAGAAGCAGTTCTCCGCGAGCCTTCCGCGGGCCCTCCAGGCCATCGGGATCATTTCAGAGAATTGGGACATCCCTGGGTGGGGGCAGACAGGCCGGTAAGGACATCCCGGGAGAACAGGAAAGATGGCCACCAGTGGGTGGCGGTGGGGAACTTTTCTTTCAGAGGTCACAAAACTGTTTTCAGGACAAGCTTTGCCCCATGAGGTTTGTGCCTGAGATCACCCTTAAAACAGGCTCATATGCTGTCTCAGAAATGTGCTCACAGTGGCAACTCCGCTCTCTACACGCAGCTTTCAATCTACCCCCTTCCATCAGGCTCACTGTGCTTTGTAAAAGGCCATCAGTTATTATTTTAACAAATACTATAAAATATAGTAAGAGCATAGTATAACAACTATGCCAGTTTGACAACTTAGATGCAACAGGTTTCCTTGAAACACATCACCAAAGCTCACCCTGTTGAGGAAACAGATTATGACAACAGTTTTATATAATAAGGTGAACTGGTGGTTAGAAACCCCCTAGGAAAGATTTAAAAGAATAACTGGCTGTGGTGGCATATGCCTGTAATCTCAGCACGGAGGGAGGCTGAGGCAGGAGGGGGTATCAAATTCAAGTGCCCCCTGGGTAATCTAGCAAGACCATCTCTTAAAAGTAAAAAGGACCGAGGATACAGTTCTGTGGTACAGAGACTCAGTCCCTAACATTGCAACAACAAAAAACCAATGTCACAAAAATGCGGAAAATAAGAGGGTGAACTTTCAAATCACTGAGATCAGCTTTTCTCTGATAGCAAAGAAATTATATACACACGCTAAAAACTGTTTTCAAAAAAGAGAGTTATGGAGACACTGCTGTAATATGGACACCTAATACGGACATCTGAAGGCAGATGAGCTGAAGACTACGCTTGAGACAAAATGGGTAAAATACTTATGTCTGATTGGAAATTCTCAAGGGACATTTTACCACCATCATTTTGATGTTCCTTGTTGGCCAAAAATGCTTTGCTTTTTATACTTTGTGTGTGCTAAGAAGGAAAGTTCTATGGCTTTACAGGTTGAGCATCCCTAGTCCAAAAATCCAAAACCTGCTACAGGCCGAGCAGCTTACCTCTGCCGTGATCTTCTGTCAGCTCCTTCTGCCTTGGAGTCAGCTGTTAATGGATTGAACCCACCAGCAACTGTGGGCCAAACAAGCCCTTCCTCCTTGGAGTTGTGGGTGTCAGCTGTTACGTCTCAGCGAGAAGAAAGCTGCCGAGAGTACCCCATAATAGCACATGTGCTTGGCTGAACTGAAAGTGGAGAGTTCAGTGTGTGTTCAGCAATAGCAAAAGTAAAGCCTCACCTCCTCTCCCCTGGCTTTGCCTGTTACCCCAAGGTCAGGGGACTCACTGCTCAAGCCACCGCTCTCTGTTCAGCGACTGTGCTGATGCCTTCCCTATAACGACCCTTCCTCCAGCTCTGGTTCACAGAGCAGATGTGGCTCTCGCTGTAGGACCAGCCAGGTCTTCTTGGGTGTCTGCTGTCACCAACAAGTCCCCAACTTGCCTCTCTGATTAAGAGGCCTTGCAAGTCAAGCCGGAGGCAGGAAAACAAGGAAGTGTATCCCTTTGTTTCCCCATCAACCATCAAAATGGGAACTTTAGTGGTAGTCCTTGGGGCAGTAAGGGAAGCCAGGACTTGCTTGCTTTGCTAAGCAAACAAACCACAAACGCCAAACAAACAAACACTAAGGGGTGAAAGGGAAGGTAACAAGGGCCAGGAAGGAGCTGGTGTAGAGATGGCTAGGATTACCTGAAGGAAATCATGCTGAGGCCACCCCTTCTCCAGACCTCCTTTGGTGACGCATGGAGGTGAGGAGTCCTGCCCTGGAGAAGCTCAGGGGAACACTGGGTGCTTTCATGTGGGTTATCCTGGCAAGTGGGTGATCTCCACCCCCATTAGGAAAAAGCATAACCCAGGCACCCAGGTCTGTCCACAGTTAAGCAGTTATGGACACTCAAATCCAGCTGTGCTTCCTTCTTTCCATTTTCCCAGTTGTTTTTACAGTCAGACCTTGGGCTGTGTGTGACGCCAAGCAGCACCCTTCCCCTTTGTTTCTGGTCCAGCTGCTTTGGTTCCTTCCAATTCACCCTACACCTTCCAACCACAGCGCCTTTGGTGACTTTAAAACTCTCTTTGCTCCATGCTGCCTCCTGCTTCTCTGCAGTCCTATCACCTGCTAGACTGATAAGAACAGGTACTACATTTGATCTTAGCTAAAAGGCCAAGAAGTGATTCTATCACCTGCTAGAGAGGGTTGCGTGGTGCCCCTTACCAGGATGGAAGAAGCAGAGAGGATTCATCCCAAGGGTCAGTGTGGTCCTACACAGATAGGTGCAGTCAAGGATCTGGGTAAGAGCTCTGGTGACTGGGTGGCTGCTTCCCTGGAGCACAGCCTTTGGCCCCAGGGGGACTGGAGGGAGGAGGGACTGCGTACCTGGTAGAGTCTAGCAGTTCTTATAGGATCAGTGTTTCCAGTAAAAGTGACTCTTTTTTATTGACATATGCTACAAGTGTATTCCATGTGTCTGTGATACAAAATGTTTCTTTTACTCATTTTCTCAAAGTTCTCCCCATTTTCTCAATGAATTTCGCTCCTAGAAGTTAAAGATGTCCCTAGAATAACTACCTCCAACAAGTTTCGGCAGAATTCAAAACGCCTAGGTAAAAGAACACTTGGCAAAAAGTCTTTCTGTGGAGAAACACTGGTAAACAGGCAAAGACGACCAGGACACACTTCCATCCCATTTCCACTTCTACAGCAGGAGGAGGGAGAGATACTGCCTGTACTCACACAACTGAACATTCCCTTCTGCCATTCTCGGACTTGTTAAGCACTCATGCTGCTCGGTGAAAACAGTTTTCTTGATTTCATTCACCTGTATTGGATGAGACTTGTTATTTTCTAACAGTTGAACATGTCCATTTCATGTGACTTCATTCCAACGTGGCCTGGACAGTCTCCTCGGACTGAGGGAGATTTTGCAAGGACATGTCCCTCTGTACTTAATCACCTCCCCCATCTACCACCCATTTGGTTCTTATTCTACTATTTCATTTCCTCAAGTCAATGAACAAAATACCTAAGTTAAATAGGAAGCAAAGGTGCATCAAAAACCATGAAGCACGTTTTCCACAAAAGTACTCAGATAATACCTTTAGGCATAAAATTATAGAAAAATATACAAAATTACAAGTCAAGCGACTTTAGTTTTACAGGAAAGCTAGAATGTTTTAATGCACAGGACCACAGTAAAATAGATATAACTGTAACATCTCTCATGTGCATTTAGAAGTGTGCCTTTGTGAGATACTAACTCCTTTGTGGTCAGGTTTAAATTATTGGAAATTTCGAGGACTTCCGGGAAGATGGTGACCGGGTAGGCAGCAGAGAGAGAACCTCCCAGAGGATTACCACCCAAACAATGAAATATAGCAATATGAAGACAGAAATGAGGACTTCCGGGAAGAAGACGACCAGCCGAGAGAGCGAGTGTGGAGGGAAGAACGGCTTCAGCTCCTGAACCCGACAGAGAACGAGCTACTGGGACAAACTGCACCAAACCGGGCAGCGCTCCGGGATCCCGCTCAGAACCCCACCCCCGCAGCCAGCGCTGCACGAACTGGAGCAACAGCGACCAGCCGGCAGGATTTCTGAGTCGGGGAAAATCTCCATCCAGGGAAAAACATCTGAACAGCACTCCTGTCTGCACGATCACAGGGTGAGTTAAGTGCGCGCTCTAACCGGTTTTTCCTGAATCGGGAAGAAGCTCAGCCCAGCGAGAGACATCAAAGCAGCTTTAAGGACTGCGGGATCTCCCAGGTGGGAAGACCTACTTAGGTGCCCCAACGGGTTTTGTGAGGGGGGAAGGAGCTCCACCCAGGGAGGAACACCT
>PVLD010014816.1:0-50937 GCA_004027595.1 Dinomys branickii | reverse complement strand
AGGTGGTGGCCCCCTGCCTCTCTGCTGGGTAAGCAGCTACCAGCGGAGAGCAGTGGGGAACCTCAGCGGTGAGCCAGGGCGGCTCGCAGGGATCTGGCCGAGGAGTGGATGGGGGCTCCAGCACCGCAACAGGAGGGAGATGCAGATGGAGGTGGGCTGCGTGGTTCCATGCCCTTCTCACTCCAACATCAGGCAGGAAGCACAAGCTAGGTTGCTGGAACTCAGCTCCCATCCTGAACTCTCTGGGAGCACATTGAGTCTCGGCAGCTTGAGCAAGCACTGCCTGTTCCTGGCAACAGTGGGACGAATCCACGGTCTTCAGGACTCACCCCAAACTATTAATGTGAGCACCAAGGGGGTCTCCTTACAGCTTGCACATATGAACCTTGCATGAACCCATAGCAACACATTAGATGAAAAGCAGCAGACCAGGAGTCTGAAAAACAACAACGTACTCTGTACAGCAGACCTGAGAAAATCCTCCAACTCTATTCTAGAACTAATCTTTAAACTCAGTTGATACCCTGAACTAACACATTGAGAATGGGCTGGGGAGATTTCAAGCCCTTATACCAAGCATCGTAAGTTTGTCCAGTGCCCAGCTTCAAGGGGTGGGGAACGGTAATACTGGAGATCAGGAGTTGGGAGGAGGAGAAGGGCCTCCAGCATCAAGGCAACGGGACAGAGCCGAACGGGTCACGGAGGGCACCCTGATGGAGGCGTGTACCCCATGGCTGCTCCACCGTGGGCCCCATGGCTACTCTGCCAAGGGTCCCGCAGCTGCTCCGCTGTGGGCCCTGCTGAGGGCACCCCATAGACTGGACCCACCCCCACCCACAGCACAGCGACGGGGTGGAACCGGGTGGTGCTCTGTGAGCATAGGTGCTTTTCCACCTCCGACCATGGCAGTTTGTATACACCCATGTGTATGTTATAGTATAGTCTGAGATAGCTATGTCTCTTCCCATGGCGAGAGTCCAGGGGTATAGATAAACCCAGGAATACAGTTATTATCACAGGGAAGATGACTGATTGAGTGGTAGGGCAATGGAGATGAGGGAGGAGAAAATTGAATGATCAAATGAGCCATCATCTGTGTAACTGAGTAACATGTGAAGGTAACACTATGTAGGACAGCATCCAGAGCTAGTTCCCTTCTATGTTCTCTATAATTTGTATTTCCTCATTCATTTTTATATTAACAGAAGTGAAGATAACTTTATATTATGCAGCATCCAGTGCTGATTCCCTACTATCTTCTCTATAATTTGGTATTTCCTTTAATGTTTACATGTTAACTAATATGAAGATAACATTATGTAATTCAACATCCAGTGCTAATTCCCTACTATGTTCTCTATAATTTTGTATTTTCGTTATTGTTTATGGCTTATTCTGGTTCATGTGTCCCCATTCTTTTGTCTTTAAAATAAAAATTTAAAAAAAGAAATATTTTCTACTTAAATGGCCAACATGGGAAGAAAATTTCCTACCTTATAGCTTTGCCACTATTCATTCCTACAGTTTCTCACTAAGTCACTCATTAACCAGGCTGGGTTTGAACTTACAATCCTCCATCCTACCTCAGCCTCGCAGGTGCCACCACACCAGGCTGTAAAGTCTTACAAATTAAAATTCACCACAGAGAATTTGCAAGATCCTCGGGCAGAGAACAGGCTTATGCCCTCAACTCCTGCTTGCAAAACATGCCTTCCATCCTGTTTTGAGGAACATTTACCATCGTGAAAAAAGCTTTGATGTTATGGCTCAGAAATTTTCCATAAAGCAAGAGTACATAAAGGTCAGTCGTTTTCACAATATTGTCTCTTTCTAGCTGAGGCATTTATTTATTCAAGTAATTATTAAGTATAGAACGTATGCTAGGTATTGTTTGTAGACGTGAGTACTGAAGTGGTTATCTCTGTCCTCATTCAGTTTACAGTACCCTTGAAGACAGACAACCAGTAAACACACAATTGCCAAATGGGAAGAATTACTCATAAAAGTAGACAGACTGCTGAGATAAAGAGTAAGAGAAGTGAGATCAGATAGAAGAGAGGATTTTGTTTGTGGTGAGAATGGTTCAGGGACTTATTAAGAATGTGACATTTAAACTAAAACCTCAGTGATGAGGAGAGAGCCAGGAAAAAAGTTAGGAAAGAAGGCGGTGTTCAAAGCCTAGGGTATATTAAAGAGACTGAAGAAAGGTTCTTGTGTCAAGGAGGAGAGTGGCCTGAGTAAGGAAAGAGGAAAACAGGCCTCGGACTGTGCAAGGACTTACAGGCCAGGCTGAGGTCCTTGGGTTTTGCTCAGCGTAAGGCACAAGCTGTCAAAGCGTTTTCAGTAAGGGAGCAAAGTGATCTGGTTTATGTTTGAAAGTTCACTCAGTTACATGGAGTGTAAGTTGTAAGAGATTACCAAAGACAGTGGAAACTAGTCAGAAGGGTATTGCAAAAGAATGAACTATATATTAGGCAAAAGAATGAACTATGAACTTTGTATTATGAACTTTCCACTAATGAATGTGGAAAGAAGTGGGAGGGTTGAAGTGGTAGTCTAGAGGTGAAATCAACAGGATTTGCTGATGAACTGGATGACTCCTAATTTTTTTTCTGGAGCAAATGAGTGGAAATAGACTGATTTATTGAGATGGGGAAGATTTAGGGGGAGGGGCATGCTATGGTAAGAATTATAGCAATAAAAAAACAAAAAAAATTCAGATTTGCAAATGTTAAATTTGAGGTATCTGTAAGACACTCCCATGGAGTGGGTATATATAAGCAAGTGGGTATATGTGACTAAAGTTTGGAAGAACATTCAATGCCACAGCTTTAGATTTGGGAGTTGTCATCATAAAGATGGTATTTCAAAGCCATGAAATAAATGAGAAGCACCTGCATAGGGAGTAGAACGAACAAGAAGAAACATTAGTCAGTTAGCAGATTAAAACCAGGAAAAGAGATAATGAAGTGGCAGCCAGAAAGATGAGATTAAAAACCAGGGGACAAGGATGTTGTACATGAAAGTGTTTTGCAGAAGAGAGATAGAACACTATTGAATCTGATAGAAATATTGAGTAAATTAAAGAACAAAAATACAAGAGGCCATCGGATGTGGTATCAGAGAATCAGTGTCCTTGAATGTATTTACAGAAGAAGCCAGGCTGAACAATGGCAATTGAAAACAGAATCTTAAATACATATTCTAGATATTTAGATACCAAAAGGCAAATAGATGTGGAAGTGACTAGTTGTAAGGGCAGAACCAAGAGATTTTATTTTGCTTCCATTTTCAGATGAGAAATATATTTGTAAACTGACAGGTACAGTAACGTAGGAGGTGTAATAGTGGATTGATTGTGTTGACTTGAGAAGGTTAAAAGTTTGACCAAATGGCTCAGCAATTCTACACCTTAGGGTACAAAGGACCTACCATAGGGCAACTTATCACCTAGACAGTATAAAGGGGAAATGAGGAAAGACTAACTTGCTTTTGCTCTTTGGAGAAGCTCCAGTCTTTGCCTTCAGCTTAGATCTCATGGCTTAAAGCACAGACTCTTATGCTTCCATGTCAGAACCTTTCACCTTTGGTGTAGACTCTTCAGCCCTCTGTTTCAGACCTAACAGCCTCCTGATATGGACTTCCATGGGACACTGCATTGAGCTCCAGACCTTAGACTGAAACCTTCAGTCTCCAACATGTAGATACCCTCGGAACACTTCCTCATCCAACTCTGTGACTGACCACTGTAAGCCAATCTTGTGATTTCTTATGCATTTGTATGTCTTGAATCATATCTGTCTTTCTCTAGGAAAACACTGACTGATGTAGGAGGAAAAATTGAAAATACAGAAGAAAAAACTGGTGGAAAGCTTGTTAAGGCAAGCAGGGAGGAGCTTCAGAAAAAAAGAGCTAGGTTGACCTCTCTGAGAGTGGACCAACCATTTGCTTCTCCTCCTCCTTTTCTTCTTCCTCCTCTGTCTTCTCCTCTTCTCTCCCTCTTTCTATCCTCTAAGAAGGAAGAAGGAGGTGTGTAGAGCTGGAAACAAGAAGATGATGGTAATCCCAGCCAAGTGCTCTTCATCTTTCTGAAGTATCAAACAAGGTTTTCAAAACAGTCCTGATATTGGAGAACAAGAAACTGTAGGAGGATTGTCCAGGTTGACTGTCCATGTGAGGTTGCATATTGTGTTTATCATGAATATGGTCTGCTTCGCTGTGTGGTCATTTCCTGCAGCACATAGATATTGGCAGGTAGAGAAGGGAGCTGACGGCACTCTTACCTGGTTGTGTTTGTCAAAGAGGAGGCACTGAGAAAAAAGGGGAATAAGGGAGGAAGCCACAGGGATTGTGTGGGAGACACTGCAACAATGACTCATGGAATTTGAGTTGGATAAGAAGAAAGTAAAGTCTGGAAGAGGCTGTTGGGGCAGAAAAAAGTGAAGGGGCAATGGTTTAGAGGACTTACACCATTAGGAGGGCCCATTGCTTCTGGGCTGGTAAATAAGCACTTTAGCTAGAAGGATAGGAATCACAGTCAAAGAAGAATTAGCGGGCTTTGGAGAACACCTCTTTCTGTTAATGACATGCTTGGAGAGTTAGCATTGCAGTGATGAAAAATAAAGGAAGAAGAGGAAGAGACATGGTGGCTTGTAATGAGGAGGTCCAAGAATCATGAAGCGACATTATCCAGGGAGTTGAATGGGTCATTCACAAGACGTTGAAATCACCCAGCAGGATGATAAAAATTGAGCTAGAAAATTTTAAGACTTCAAGAATCTAAGGGTGTTCCAGGAAGTTGGGAGATGACAGCATCACTCATTGTTATTTCTAACAAGGCAATTGCTTTTCGAAGTGTTTTCCTGTACCTTCTTCCTTGACTGTCATGGCAACTGTATGCAGTAGAGAGCCTGGATGATGATGTTATTACTTTATAGGGAGGGAAAAAACCGAGTCTCAAATGTAATACAAGGAGTTATAAGGAGACATGTGGCAACAAAAGTCAATTTATTGTCCTGTATTTTAAATTAAACTTATTAAATAAATCAAGGCATTTATTAAATAGTTGAAAATTCATCTTAAGGCTTTCAATGGTATACGTACAAGTAAATTTTTAATTGTTCTGTAGATAAACATTTCAATCTTCATATTTTTAGAAGCATATTTCGTGCAAAGTGAGATAAAGTTTCAGACAAGAGAATTATCAAAATATTTTGTTACTTTTATAGCATAAATAGAGCACTTTTTACCTGTGTGGAGATAAATACAAAATTTTAGAAAGTATTATTTAAAACCCTATTAAATAGTTGAAAGAATTTTGAATAAGAAAAAGAACAGATGTAAGTTTATTGTTATTATTTGTGTAAAAGTGTTGTTTTGTTTTATTTTAGAGAGTGGATCTCATTACTTTGTTCAAGCTATCCTTGTATTTGTGGTGATTCTCCTGCCTCAGCCTCCCCAGTGCTGGGCTTATAGTGCCTGGCTTCGAAAGTTAATTTTTGCAGTTGAGTGATAGAGAATTTTTTGAAAACGCAAAAATCTGTTTTGCCCGTTAGTCCTATAGGTACTTGTAGAAAATAAACACATACTCAAAAGATGGTCACACTGTCACAGGTTATAAAACTGGCTTTAGAAATCAAGAGTTACGAAAGCCATTTCCAACAAGAAAGCATTCCAGTTACAACTTGGTCAGTAAGTGACTTTCAGCCCCAAGCGTGGCATGTGTGACACTGCGTGCAGCCTCGGCGTGAGGACACGCCCGTAGTGTGTACCCGCGTTTTCTTTATCACGCAACCCAGCCAGACCAGGGCGGGGTCTTGGGGTCCCACTGTTCGGGACCGCGACAAAGCTCTTGGTTCGCACGTTTGGTCGGTATTTGGAGTGCCACTGAGGGGCCGGGGGCTTCCACTGTCCATGACCTGCTTTGGCGCTACTTCCTCTTCCCTCTATGCCAGTCACCGGTGTCTTCGGCAGGCAGAGTGCGCCGAGACAACAGAGTCCGGAGGTGGAAGAGTCACAGGAGAGAAGGGCTGCCCTGTGGGCGTGACCATCTGCTGACCTGCCAGCCGTGGGCGCGACCACGTCACCCCCAGCCCTGAAACGTGTCATCCGGGTAGCAGGAAGCAGATGAGGTGGTCAGTCAGGCACGTCCCCTCCACCGCTCCCATCTCGGGGAGTGGAGAATCTCACACTCCTCGTGGAGTGCCACCCTTCACGGACCTCGCTCACTCCTCAAGTTATCGCTGGGTCTCCTCTTGTATTTTAGCTTTCATCTTCCCCTTTTGCATGAGGAAATTTTTCACGACCCAAAACATCAAAGCATGAACAAAGAAGGGCCAATCAGCATGACCATGGCCAGTTCCAGCTCTGGGTTTTCAGCGGGATTCAGTAGGGCTACCTATGGGGAGGAAGGTGAATAGGAAAGATGTCAAAGAACACGATCACGGTGCAGCGGGAGTCCTGGTCTCCACTGTCACCAACGCCTAGGGACTCGCATGCCTCCAGGACCCTGCAGATGTACCTGAGGGTGCAGACGGGCATGAATGATGAGTTCTGAGCACCCTGCCCTGGTAGCTGGGCCACAGGCCACCATGAAGTCCAGGAAAAAATGACGAGGAACAGTGAACAAGGGTCCTCTTCAGTGAGTTCTCTTCACTTGCAAAGTTGAAGACCAGCATCCCAGTGGCTCGTTTGGAAATATCTAACAGCCATGCCCTCCACGGACTTTTCTCAGGCTATGCTTCTTTTCTAAAGTGTTTGAGCCTCAACCTGCTGAAGGACATGACCCCGGGGAGCCCTTGGGAGAAGATGTAGAAACTGCAGGAGCACTGACTCCCACACTCCAGGCTGGCCCGGCCACCCTACGTTGCAGCCTGGAGGGAGGGTGAGGGTGGGCTGCCTGCCCCGCCGAGCTGCTGCAGGAGCCACAGCCTAGAAAGAAAATTTACACTTAAAGCCTGTGGAAGCAGGAGATTCTCTCTCTCCTCCCCCTTTCCCTTCCTCTCTCCCTATCTCCTTTGTTTTCTCAGGCTTAACTACCCTGGATTTCCCCCACCTGTTTAAGCATGCAAATTAAACAGAACACTTAACTGCACTTTATTGTGCTTCATTTTAACTTAGATCAGAAGAATTTTAATCAAACCAGTACTAACGCTTTAGGGAGAATTGAATCATAGAAATGTTTGTCAGAATTTTAACTTGTCATAAAAATATTTTATGCATTTCTTTATAATCAAAATCAGTTATTATCGGGTACTCTTACAAATAAGCAATAATTTTATCCTGTTTTTCAGGTGAACACATACAAAGGTTAAATGGCTTGCCCAGGGGCATGAATTGAATCAGTAGCAGAAACGGGGTTATAACTCCGAACTACTGACTCAAAGCTTAGTCCAATGAGCCGTGCTGTTTCTCAAGTGGTAAGCATATTAATTGTCCCTCCAAGCAGGAAACAGCTCTAAATGGAGCATATCCCTTCCAGAAGACCTAAGCAACGTAGTAAAGAGATCTACTACTTTTTTTGACTTAGTTAAAAAAAGACACACAAAATCAGACTCATCTTTTTGTAACAGAGGAAGTATGTTACAAATTCAAAAAGTAATACAAAAAGATACTGCTTTCTAGCTGTAAACCTGTAAGAATGTTTTGATTTTTTTCAATGGTGCTATTAGATTTAGACAAACTGGTGAATTTGCTATATGAGATAAATACCTAGGTAATTCAGAAATCTATGTACCAAGTATAATCTAGGTTAAATTATGGAAAACTAACAATTGTCTCTTATTTCAAGTCTACCATAGTACTCAATTTTTCCCCTAATTTTAACTCTGAACTTTAAAAACCACAACAGAGAAGATAATACTGAAAACAGAGATTAAGGAAATTTGCAAATTAAAACTAAAGGCCTTTGTGTTTGGAGATGATGTAATAGCTTATAGTAACTTTCTTCTTAAGAATGACAATTTAAAAATACACACGCAGACCAGGCACGGTGATGCACACCTGTAATCTCAGCACCTGAGAGGCTGAGGCAGGAGGATCACTGTGAGTTCAAGGCCAGCCTGAACTGCATAGTGAATCACTGTTTCCAAAAACCAGATAAAAATAAATAAAAATAAATAAATACCATATGCAACCACTGTTTGAAGTCACCAGGGAGGAACTAAAGAATCTAGTAATGAAGGGACAAAGATCCTAGAGAAAATAGAAGTTTAATGAATACAGGATCATGTTTACCTATGCTTCTCACTTTTGGATCTACAACTTCAGGGCATGAGTAATAGAGGATAGGGAAGACGGGGCCATCTGGGCTGGTGGGTGTTTTACAGGGCTAAGAAGACAGATACCGTATTTGAGTTGCCAAATGATTAGGACTTGAGAAACTAAGGTCCAAAAGTTGAGAAAAGCACAGCTGAGAAAAGCATGGGCTGGCTCCCTAACTGTGAGGGTAAAATGCAGAGAAAAGAAGCCTAAAGAAGCGGTGTTGGTATCTAAAGGGCTGAGACAAGACTTGGGCGTTCTTAGAGAACTTGGGAAGCCAAAATGAGAATCTGGGGGCCACCAAGGAGGGGAAGCCAGACGAACACTTAGAGGTTTTCCATGAGAACCCACGATGTCTGCTTCTTAAGTACGGGCCAGGCTTTCAAATTTAGGACGAATGAAAAGTTCATGAGCCTAAAAGTAATGTAACAGCCGGCCCTGACTGGATATCACGAGCAGTCTGTATGTCCTGAAGCTTTTGGAGCAAGTTAGGTCCTCTCTGAAGTAAGGTAATTTCGTGGAAAGTCTGCAATTTGTTGTAATGTCCATAATTCAATGTCTGTGAAACAGTGATAGAAGTGTTTAGTCGGAGAGAAAAGTTCACCTTATTTCAAAGGTGCAAAAATGAGACAATGCTGACTTTTCAAAGGGAACTGCAGAATCCAAAAGACAATGGGATGACAAGTTGTAAACAAAATACAGCTACCAAGCAAGACTGTGCTCATGAAACTATCCATGAAAAACAAGTACTAAGTAAATGCATTTTCAGGCCAACAAAAGTAGAGAGAATTTATTGCCAACAGACTTACAGCAAACTAGAATTTTAAGAGAATTTTTTCAGATTTAAAAATATACCTGCAGAAAAAAAACATTAAAGGCATAGACAAAGGCAGATACACGAATAACCCTAAATATAAGCAGTAGAAGTCACCATATTACCTAGTTTAGGAATAGCTGTAGAACTCCATGGCAATAATAATGACAAAGTAAAAAGGAGTATCTTACCGAGTTTTGGCTGCTCTAACAGGATAGAACACACCGGGTAGCTTAAAAGCGTCCATTTCTCACAGTTGTACCTGCCGAGAGGTGGAAGATGAAATTGCCAGAATATTCCCTGCTAGTGAGAGCCATTCTGCAGACAGTCGCCGCCCTGATTTACCTTCACTTGGTGGAGAGAAGGCAGACAGCCCTAGTCTCTCCCTTCTGCTTATATTTCTCATCCTATTTCAGAGGCTCATCTCATGAGCTCAACTGAAACTAATTAGCACTCAAAGGGCCTTCAAATACTATCACACTGGAAACTGGAGTTTCAGTATATGCATGTGAGGGCAGGGGGACTTAATTCAGTCCTTAAGAAGTAGTAGCTGATTTAATTTCTTTGCCTAAAATGTTCAACATCTGGGGTTCCTCAGTGGCAGTTTCTATTAAGTACTTTCTTAAAGTATTAAAAAACAAACAAAGAATACAAAAAAAACAACAACAAAAAAAGGAAAACATTAACAAAAAGACACAACATAGCACAAGAGCAGTACAATCAAAATTGAATTACAGGCAGAGCAACAGGGAATCACCAATGTTTGCTGCACCACACATTGATAACTTCAAAGCACATGTTTCTGAAATCATATATAGACATACAATCTTGATCAAACAGTCATGAACTGCTCCTTACCAGAAAGCGACACAGGTCAACAGCGGCACCAGATTAGCCACCCTGCATATACACAAGGTAGGGAGCAGGTGGGATGAGGGGAGGAGGAAAGGGAAGAAAAGGACAGATATGTATCTATGTGTGTATATGCAAGTATTTTTTTAAAATATTGATTGTGAGCCATACTTTTCACCTCTTTGCAAGAAAACTGCTTTTTACATAATACTCTCTGGTAACTTCTGAAATAAGAATTCACCATGCAGAGTTTAAAGTTGTTGCTGTTTGCCATTGTGACTGTTTTTAGGTGATTTTCCTGAACTAATTCTGTCAACTTTTTTTGGTCATATGTTACCAGTGAGGTTTCTGTTCGGTTAATTTAGTGGTTAGCTAAAGGTTGCAGGAAGATTTCCTCAAATGCCTTGAAAAAAGTCTCCAAGCTTTTGCCCAGAGGCCATGTGTGTGTTTGTGTTGAGGCAGGCCTTCCGTGCTTTATGAGCACGAGCCTGCCTTAGACTCCACTTCCTCTTACACAGGGCCTCATGCTGCAGTAGAGATCAGAGGAGAGGGCCTTCACAGGACTTTCCAGGGCATGCATAGTTTCCCAGGTGTGTCAGAGCTTTTCCATGTCACTATGCATTCCTTAATTTCCAGATGTTCTTTTTCAGATTGTTAGAAGAAACTTCCTTATTTGTCTCAAATGCTATTTCTGTCTTAGAAGTTATAATGTTAAACAGTTGCCCCTGAATGCTTTTGACAAATGTGCATGGGATAGAGCTCTCTTCAGAAACAGATAAAATGAAACCAAGTTTTATAAATGAGGCTTTTCCGGGGAATTGCCAGACAGGTCAAATAACGAGAATTCGCTTAGGAGTTTGTGGGATCCTGGAGTCCTCTTCAGGGTCTGCTGAAATGTTTTCACGTAGCGGGGTGAAAAGGCTGCAGATCTTCAGGGCCACCTTGAATCTGGAGGGAAAGCTATGAGAACAGAGCAGGTTCAAACACCACAAAGTTCACTGTTGAAACAAACTTCAGTTGTTGTTTCGTAAATGATCTTAACATAGCTTTCAGTATTTGGTTTGTTACCAGATTTCTGAACAAGTTAATCTTCACCGTGTTTATTAGCATTATAAAAGTGGAGCTTTTCAGAAGCTCTTCTGTCTTGGTGTGTTCTTTCTTGTGTACTTTTCTTGATTTCTTTTGTTGTTGTTGTTGTGATTACTGTTGATGTTGTTCTGTTTTCTTTTGTTGAGACAGTATCTTGTTACTGAGGTCACTGCAATCCCCTGGCCTTAGCCTGTGGCGTGCTGGCATTACAGGTATGTACAGCACAGCTGGCTGTTTGGGTATTTTCTTAAAGTAAAATAGTCTTACAACAATTTAAAAAAGCACAACTGATTCATGCAGTATTGGTAAATTTAAAAGAACTAATGTTGAGGTAAAGAAAATATATGCTGTATCATTTCACTCATGGGAGCTTCTGCAACAATTAAAAGTCAGCATTGGGAGTTATCTTTGAGGAGGGGATGTTAACTGAGATGGGGCATGAGTGGATGTTTCAGGATGTTGATAGTGATTTTGACCTGCATGACAGGCATTTATTAAAATTCTTTCAATAATATACTTCGTGAACTTTATTATATTAGTGAATACTCTTATTAAAAACTTTAAAAAATCAAGTAAAAATAAATGATTAAACTCAGTCTTTCCTTAAGTTTTAAACAAGTTATATTGCAGAGTTATTGTGCAAGAGTGAAAGTTTTCATATTTATAAAGAGCTGCATATAAGGGCCTCAAACATAGGGATAGTTGGTTATTAATAGTACTACTACTAAGTAAGAAGTTATCTGACTACAATACTTTATAATTTTTGACTGCTTTGACAGTATCTTATCACCTGCAGAAATCTTGAATTTCAATGTTATAATTCTTAAATGAGGAGAATCATATAGAGAGTCACACAGTTTGTGGAAATCTGGATTCCTAATCTTAGATTATTATGCTTTTCAGCCATATTTCCATATTTACTGCCCTGTCAGTTTCTTTAGGATATTGGTAGTGACCCACTTATTAAAGTCAGATAGATGCCCAAGATTTTAGAATTCTCTGTTAAGTCATTCTTAAAGGCTATTAATCCTGGATTCTATAGGTAATTTGAGGGCTCTAGGGTTGGAAACAAATAGGGGAACCTGAAATGATGTTAATTCTTTTGCTCCCCCTAGTAGTGACGACTGAGGCCAAGCCGCCCTGGGCTTTATCAATAGCTCTTTTTTATTTTGAAAGGAAGTCTTACTAAGTTGCTCAGGCTGGCCTTGAACTTTCCATCCTCCTGCCTCAGTTTCTGGTGTAGCTGGGATTACAGGCAAGTGCCACCATACCTGGCTAAATTTCCTGTTTTAAATCTGTCAGTGAAATATAAGAGATTTGTCATCCAACCTAAAGACATCTTTTGATAAGATGTCTTAATGTTCATTCATTACAGTATTACACATTTTTTATGATAAAGAAGTCATCCATGATTATACAGAATATTTCTTCAGCCTGCTCTGTTCCTGCCTCCTATTCAAAAGTACAATGATTGATCATAACTCTGATTCCTTTCTAGATATTTGAGAACTTGTAAAACCTATTCTTATCCTACTGATCATTTCCCTAACTTATTTTGACAATCATCTATGCTATAAGCACCACCTGCCCACACTACTGCCAAGAAATACAGCACAAGTTGAGCATCCTGAATCCAAGATGCCCCCAATTCAACACTTTTTAAATGTTGACCTGATGCCACAAAATAAAAAGAACCATTGCACACCAACTCTCATGTTAGAAGTTATAATCAAAATACCAACATATCTGGGCATGGTAGCTCACACCTGTAATACCAGAGCACAGGAAGATTGAAGGTTAGAGCCCAGTCTGGGCAGTTTAGTGACTTAGTAAGATCTTGTCTCAAAATATAAAATACAAGGGGTGCTGGGGATATTGCTCAATGCAAAGGCCCCAGGTTCAATTCTCAATACTAAAATAAACCCAGACACAATTGAAATATTGTATAAAATTGTCTTCACATTATGTAATAAGATATACATAAAATATAAATGGACATTATGCTTAGATTTGAGTTTCCCTTCAAGAGAGCTCATGATGCATATGCAAATAATCCAAAATCTGAAAAGTCCAAATTCTGAAACATTTGTGGTCTAAAGCATTTCAGATAAGGAACAGTCAACCCATATAAAGTGATTGATACAAAAATTTTGTTCTTGTTCTATTGTTTCTTTCTGATATATCATGACTATTAGGTAGTATCCTTCTATCTTCACATTTATATAAATTTCTGACATTCATTCCTTTTCTTTAAGTGAGTTAGTCCATTAAATATCATCATATTTGTGATGACTTCAAATTCAATCACATTTTCTATGTAACAGACACGCCCACTAACTTTGCATCACTGGCTAGTTTAATAAGTATATTCTTAACATAAATTTTGAAATCACAGATGAGAATAATAAAGTAAGATCCACAAAGTTGCCATATATTTGTGGATAGCTACTAGAAAACCTTAATTCGCTTTTCAGACAAATGAAGAATAGCATACCAGTGAGAAAGTGCTATTTATAAAGAGAATAAGGGGCTTGAAAAATTTATGCTTTCATAATTAAGTTCTAAATGGTTGATGGAACACCATTCTCAGATCTCAAGCCAAGAGCACATTTAAGGTAGATTTTCTCTGTCTTTTGTCCGGAACAAAAACATCTAGGCTACTTAAAGATCAAGGAATAAGGGGCTTCTCCAAATGCCTCTCTATCTCCGGACACCCTTTTGTTTCTTTTCTGTTATATTCATCAAAATACATCTGGTCAACCCAACAACTAATACTAGTATCTCTTGGGAAATTTCATGACAAAAACTACAGCTAGATCAGGTATTGTACAATGCTTTATTAGCTCAGGGAAGATGGAAACAGTAAGGTGTCTCCTAAGCAAATCTTTACCTTTTTGCCTTTAAAAAAATTTCACTCTACTTTCATTTTTAAACCAAGGTCAGATAATCTTCTTTTTTGTTATTTTAAAGAAAACTTTATCTTTGAAGCTGTAGGCCCTTTTCTGCCCAGATACACTTCAGGTTAAAACTGTAGTCCTTGTCATCACAGTGTTCAGCCTGTCTAGGGTTATTGGGATTGAACCCACCAACATCCCATGATCAGCCTTACTTGGTTACATGAAAATATGCAGAGGTCTTCCGAGCCTGGTGTTTAATGATCAGCCCTTCCTGCACTAGTTTTTTCTCTTCTTTTCTCATGGTCTTTGTTGTCTGGACCGAAACTTGAAAAAGAAAAATTTCAGAGCAATCTCCTTTAATTTCACACACCTCCCCTCTCTAAATATATACAGATCACAACAGGCTGCCTGCATGACCCCCTCCCCAACCTCTAGCATTCAGGCGTTACCACTGCTTTGCTATTATTTCTCTACTTTTCCCACTAGAGTAACTAATACAATAAAATAATAACACATTTTCTTCAATTATACCTTAAGCCTTGACTTTGGATTAGATCCAATTTAAAGAATGATACCAAGGACAATTCAGAGGATATCTAGTAACATGTTCCACAGAAAACAGCTTGAGAATGTACTGATTTATTTTTATTTTTTGGTATAGAAAGATTTAAAAGATGTGTAAAAGTAGAAAAAAATGTTATATTGAACTCATGGATATCCTGTATCCAGCATCTACAGTTATTTTAGTCTGGTTATGTTTATTTTTAAGAGAGACATTTTTTGGGTTGTATATTCTATTAACATTAACTTCTCAAGAATCATTATCCCCAAGATCAATCTTCTTCCTATTATAAATCCAGTCTGGGAACCAAAGTAAGACACCAGGGGAAAAGGTGGAAAGAGATTAAAAAAACGAAGTAAATGGAATATAGTCCGTTTAATCCCAGGGGTAGTTCTTTCTTATTATCTTTACTACATAAGGCAAGTCACAACGCAAAGTGTGTAATAAATTCTTCTTTGAAACAATGGCTGAAGGGAATTCTAGATTATTAGAGCTTACTTTTCTTTCATCACACTACTGTTGTCATAGTTACCCTACGTTGTATTGTTCAGTGAAACCTCTGGCCAGAAGGTTGAATCTGTTTCAATCTAGTCAGGTTAAGGTCTGGGAGTATCTATTTATGATGAAGTATTAGCAGCTGCAACAGCTGCAAGAAGAGAGAAGCAGCTTTCAAAGGACTAAAATAGTACAGTGTCGTTCACCCCACTTGTAGGTAGTTGAAGAGCTTTTTGGCCAAGTGGCAGCCAAAGTGTGGATAGCTGTAGTTGTGCTTCTAAAGGAGATGAATCAAACGGTAATGAGTCTAGGTGTGCAATGAGAATAGAGGTAGAATTTGTGTTTTAAGTATTCCCTAAATGTTCCCGGGTAACGTCTTCATCTCCAGAATAGTTCTATGGAAGGTTGTGGGGCCTTTACGAAGGGGGACATGGAGGGAGGTCTTCAGGTCTTTGTGAGTGCTTCCTTGAGGGAGACAGTGGGAGTCCAGCTCCTTCCTTTCCCCCTGTCTTCTTAGTAGCCACGACTGGGTGGTTTTGCTTTGTATGTTGCCACCATGACATGTTGCCTCACCAAACAGTGACTACTGCCCAGGAACTGGAATTGCCAAAACTGTGAGCCGAACTTTTCTCTTTATAAGTTGATCATCTTTATTATTTGTTATAGTGACAGAAAGCCTATAAACAGACAGTTTTCTTGATATCATTGTGTATGTCCTGATGAAGTCAGGAATTATAGGTGACAAATACAAGATGAGGCTTAAATACAAAGAAACTCCCGTACATTCACTTTGAGAAATAATCCTTCTACTATACTTTTCATTTGGAGACTTGTACTAAAGCAACATGTCCATTATAATCAGAAAACTTTAAAACTCTGTAGACATTTTGGAAGAATTTCCTAGATTAGTGTCTATATCAACAAAAGCAGAGGGAAGTTTAAAATATTTTCAAAGTATTAAAGTATATTATGGAGACTACTAAATGATTGTTTTTCTATTTTAAGAAAGATTTTAAAAGAACACAATGTATTCATTTATAATTCCCTTTCTTTTAGGTCAAGCAACAAAGTAAGTAAAATATATATTTTATTTATATCTCTTTTCAAAGTGTCTTAGTTACTTTTCTCCTTGCTGAGGCACAATGTCCAGCACTTAAAGTTAAAGGTGGAAAGTTTCCTTTCTGTTTTTGTTTCTTTTAGCTCCCAGTTTGTAGAGGTTTCAGCCCATAATCACCTGTCCCCAGGGCAGGCAGAGGGGCATAGCAGAGGAGAAACAGTTCGTGGCATGCAGAAGATACCAAAGCAAGTGAGCAAGCAATGGGGAATTTAACAGCTCTTTGTGCCCCTTTTTTATTCTGTATAGGCTTCTAGGCTGAGGGTGCATGCCAAATCAAGCAGTGAACTGATTTAGTAATCATATGCCCTTAATCCCAGTACCCTTAATCCTAGTACCGAGCCATCAATTAGTCACACACTGGATCAAGCCATCTCTGAAAAAGCTCTATCTGTGACTACATGAGGCTTTGGGGGAAGACATCTGAGCCATATTTTGGGGCTATCTAAGCCATATCGGGGGACATCTAGACACAAGCCATAGTACAAAGGATGGTTTAAAGTGTACTATTATTCAAGAAGACCTCTGTCAATAAAGGCGGGAGTTTTAAATTGACTTGCCATGTTCCCAACAGCAACTAGTTTCTTGTGACTGGGTTGTGAAGGAACGTTACTTCTAGCAACAAGATTGTGGCCTGTCTTCTGCCTCAAAATGTCCCATATATTAAAAATTTTTTTTAAATGTAAAATTCACTGTGAAACATTTTTCTCTCAGTCTGTGCACTATTTACACAGCGCTTTTATGCACCTATACTCTCTAATCACTGTCATTATTTTCTTATATATTCTTGGAGAGTTGCTTTATGCAAAGAGCCAGAAAAATGAAATATCTTATTTTTCTTTGTACAAAGAGTATCACATGTCCAACATATTATATACTGCTTTTTGTCCTACATTTTGCAATATGTCTTGATCTATACTATCAAAATTTCTCATTGTTTTTCTTTTTAAAACCACTATGTAGTACTGTAAATGTATAAGGAATATTTAACCATTCTCCTATTAATGGGCACTTGGATTGTGTCCAGTCTATAAATTTCAGAGGATATGGCGTGACATATGACGTCATTTCACATGTGAACAAATGTGAACAAATGTATCTAGAGATAAATTCTTAGATGCACAATTGTGAGTCAATGGCTATATGCAGCTTTGCTTTCACAAATGTCGCAAAATTTCTGTCATCATTCCTACCAATTCCAGCGCTCCTGAATGTATGAGATTTGTTCACCTACAAATAATAGGAAAGTGCTATGAAGATTACTGTATTAGCAATCTGAAGAATTCTGTATCAGTATAATTTTGTCATGTATGTCTGTTATTTTAAGTGCGCTCTGTCACCTACTTATGTTTATAAGCCATTTGTATTTTATTCCTATGACTTGAATGTACATATTTTTGCCCATCTTTTTGTTATACATTTCATTTTTTATTGATTATCAGTAGGCTTTATTACAGAGAATGGTACTTGTCTATTAGTCTCATTTATCTTTTGACTTTATAGTTTTTTATGTTATTAAATTTATTATTTTCTTATATTCTGTAGAAACTAGATTTTGAGTCATAAATATAAAGACCTTTCCACTGTAGTGTTTAAATGAAATTCCTGTACTTTTCCAATATTTATACAGCTTCAGTAATTTATATTTAATTTTTGATTTATTTAAAATTTGTGTTGGTTTTACTTGTGTATGTTTCCCTGTTTATCCACTAGGATTTTTCCTTTAAGTATTATAATTATATACCTGGAAATCTCAAGAGGCTAACACAAAATAGTGGGACATAAAAGTAATAAATATAAAATTCAAATAAAAAACAGTATGAATACGTAATAGAAGAAAGTATGCATTTCAGTAGATAAAAGGGATGTCTTCTTCCTCTAAAGTTCATCACCATTAACTGAAGTGTTTCTCTGTTGATTGAAATGCTATCTTTATCATATACTAAATGCCAGTATGCTTTTAGAATTATTTCAATTTGTTTATGGATGAAACAGGGACATACTTTTTAAGTATTCAAATTTTTATAATGTTACAATATTTGATAGTGTGAATTCCTGCTTATTGCTCTTTTCTTTAAAGATTTCTTATTTTTGGCTAATTATTTTCCCATGTAAGATTTATGATCAGTTTATATCGTGTCATGAAACTCACTGTCAATATAGTTTCTTATTGGGCTCATGTTAAAATAATAAATTAGCTCAGAAAGAATTGACATCTTTTAAATATTTATTCTACCAATTCTGTAAATCTTTGTTCACAGTATCCTATATGTCCTCCAGTAGTGTTTTAACATCTTTTATTCAGCTTATTCCTGTGTATTTTATCTTTTTATTAGGTACTCTTTGATGCCCTAGATCAGATCAATAGATATCTATTATTCAAAAAGTATAGAATCATTTTAGGAGGAGTATTCTAGATTGAGGATTAAGTTAGTCATATTTCTATCATTAAGACAAAATACCTGAGAGAATCAACCTTTCAGATAAAAAGTTGACTTCGGCTTACAGTTTCAGAAGGTTCATTCCATGGCTGCCTGGCCCATTGCCTGTGGGCCTATGCTGAGGCAGCACATCATGTGTGGCGGAGCCAGCTGCTTACCTCATACCAGGGAGGGGACGGAGAGGGAATATCTTCTTGAAGGGCATGTCCCACCAGGCCCTACCTGCTAAAAGTCCCACCACCTCTGAACAGTGCCATGGATCTTTGGCAGACACTTAAGCAAAGCATAGTCAGGTTTGCACTAAAACAGAATGCTGTATTATTTTCTCAATCTAGTCATCATACTTGTGATCACATATTTATATAGAACCCTTTGTTTATTAAAAAGTAAATAATACAGAGCTGCCTGTGTATTACTACCATTGTTATTACCGAAAATTAAAAAAAAATTCTCGGTATATTGATGTAACATTCAGTGGAGTTTAACTTTGGCATGCTGTGGTAAAGAAAAAAGCTTCAATTGTGTGCAACCGATTTCCCATCAGTCTTGCAGGGGGATTGCATTTAAGTAGCTTAAGTGAGTTGCTTTGTGTTTGTGATGGGCACAGCAAATCCTGCGTGCTGAAGTTTCTAAATCCTCCTCACCTAACAGTGATCCCCTTTGTTGATCTTCAGGGCATGGTGTCTCATCTGTTTATTTTGGCCTTTTATTTGACTTTCATTGACTTTGTGGCCAAGCCTGTTTTCTTTGTTTGATATGTTAGCTCAAATATGTAGGTGAACTGAGCCATTTAGTGCTGGGCATGTAACTTTTGAAAATACACATGTTGAATTTGATGAGTGAATCTAACTTTTCCTAGCAAACGGAAAAGCAAGTGTTTGACTTTGAATAACGTCTTGCTATCTTTTAGCAGAATTGCGCAGTTGCCTTTGCTGAGAGATAGGCTTCTGGCCCCAGAATCTCTGTCAGCTTTTTTTCTCTGTACAGTGCTCTATCTTAAACTGGGTGGGAGCGACTCCTCTTTAAGTGCTTCCTCAGACATTAGCACCTTTCGCTGCAGCTATCACTCCGCCCTTAGTACTTCGGTGCTAAAACATGAAATTTGCCGTGTTGAAGACTTTTATTATTCAAGATGATCACGAGTTGTGCCATGTTTTCAAATGTTTGAAAAAAATATAAACACGCATATTTGGGCAGTTATGTTAATACACATAAAAACAGAGGAACCAAAAGTTGTGAATAAATATATTGGTACCTGTTGCTACTGCTGAGTTGTTTTTTTTTTTTTTTTTTTTTTTTTAGGAAATTCAACTTATTGCCCTGTTTCAGGTATGACTGAATTTCAAAACTTTATTCTCTTCTACAAAATTCTCTTAAAGTCAAGATGTAAAATGCTTTTTCAATGCCAAAGTTTTGTACACATTTTAGTTTTCTTTCCTCTATTATTCCTGAAATAAAACCAGTGAAATCAGATCAAACAACTTGGAGAATTGAAATCTTGAGACTCTTCCATTCTCTGTATTATTGGGGAGATACTGACACTGGAATACCTTGATCAGTTGGATGCTTCTGTTGGTTCCAAATGGGAGTTACTTATTTAAGGTTACTTATGTAAAGAGTTACTTATCTAAAATTTCCTTTGGAATCTCTACTTATAGATAGAGACTTTACAGGATGTTAAAAAGGGTGTTGTCTTATTTTATAGGTCTCCCTTGTCTGCCAACATACTTGAAGCTTCAATATACAAAAGTCATTCATGCAATCTCTTCTTTTATTGATGTGGTTCAAAAAAGTTTCAGGTACCTGCTTGCAAATGTTTCTCAAGACTGTTTCCTGGTATCTGGGGTTTGCTATGAATTTTTTTCTCTTTCTTTTTATTCTTCTTTGAACTATTTTAAAAAAACAGTGGTTTTCAAAGGAAAGAAGATTGGGAGAAGAACAGAGGGAGAGCTGAACCTGGGTTTATTCATATGGCCAGCAAGACAAAGGCATGAGAAATCTTTAATAAAGAGAGCTCTTATTTTATTACATTAGTCTTGTGATACAAACTGATATCAAATCAATAGACAAAATCATCAGAAAACTTGCCATCTTTGGGATCGTGGGAGTGTGGAATAGCAGACAGAAAATAAGGATATGCCTGAGGAGATATTTTGTGTTGTGTTATTACAGTTCTTAATGAAAGAAATAGATGACTACTTTATTCCTGTATCTCTTGTATTGTTTCTTCCTTATATGTGCCCTTACACTTGGTAAGATTTGGCTGTGCTTCAAAGATCTTTGTGATCCAGGTCCAGTTTCAGCCTCGTAATAACCGTTGTGTGAGGATGAGTGCCCACACGGACAGTCATGCCATTAGCTTTTCCCTGCACTCATTCACTGCCAAGGCCATATTTTTCTTGTAAACTTGGTCTATTTTTGCCAACTTGCTGGCCTTTGTAGTATATCAACACAACTTGTGCTTCATCATCCTTTTGGATGGACGTGGACTGAACATTGCCTCTCTGTTCCTTGGAAAGCGGAACATAAGACACCTTCCTGTGGATGAGAGAACATACGTAGAAATGCCCGTCGTGTCCTGCTCCAGTCATAAGCCACACAGGGACTGACTAATTTTGGCCTCTACCACTTTTGCAGTGACTACAGATGTCAAGAGAAAATGGCATTTTCAGATAGGTTCCTCTGTCCAGAATTTCTGGGTCTCTGTCAGTGTAGATCTGCCATTCTAATCTCTGCTCAGCCTTTTGTTTAGGTTTCTCTGTCTATTTTCCTATAAAATCTAGGATTCATAGTTTTTACACACTTAAAATCCTACTCAGGTGTTTAGCTATACTCTTTTAAACAAAGGTTTGATTCCATATTTTTATTGTAGTTGGTAATGATTTTTTTTTTTCCGGTACCGGGGATCGAACTCAGGACCTTGCGCTTGCCAGGCAAGCGCTTATGCCACTGAGTTATACCCCCAGCCCCATGATTTTTATTTAAGGTGAAAAAAGCATGTTTTAGTCACATTAGGCAGAGAATAGACTCTGGAGTTAGACACGTCAGGGTTTTAACCCCTATTCCCTGTGTACTGACATTTTCAAATTTTTAAACCAGCTGTATGACGTTTCCTCTTTAATTCAGTTATAATAAGACCAATCACGTAGTACCTGCCATGAAAGTTCCCTGAAGTCATACTTATAAAGTACTACCAGAGCCCGACACCTGGCTTATACTCCATACATATGAGTTTATTTTAAACTTACTTGAGATATTCAAATGCCTTTATAGTTTTGAAAAGGACTTATGTTTTAAAAATAAAAAATACTTTCATTCATTCTTCAGACATCTGTGGTGCACCTTCTTTATGTCAAGCCCAGGTTTAAGAGTTGGGAATATACAGTGAATAAAATGATATTTCAAAACATTAAATTTATGTAAGAATTTGTATTCTTATAGGGAACACAAATGATAAACAAAACAAACATGTTATGTACCTGTCAAATAATGATCACGTTATAGAGGAACAAGTTATACCAGGAGCAGACAGTGTTTGAGCATATCCTTGAATGAGGTGAAGGAGGGAGTGGTTTCGGTTCCTGTGAAGAGAGAGAAGAACAGGTACATTATTATGAAGCCAAGAGATTGGTTTTTCTGGAGTGCTATGGGAAGTGTACCATACAGGTAGCAGAGGTCAGATCATTTGGGATCTTGTAGGCAATGTGAGAACTATGGTGTTACTCTGAGGAAAAGTAGGGCCGATTGAGAGGTTCGATCAGAGGAATGGTCTAATCTGACTGTGGTTTAAAAAGAAAGCAATCTGGCTGATCTGTTAAGAAAAAACTATTGGACAGAACCAGGACCAGGACTGAAGCAGAGGAAGCCGGCAAGGAGGCCATTGCAGGGATCCACACAAGTGATGATGGCACCTGGACTGGAGTGGTAGGTAGCAGAGGAAGTGGCTGGGATCTGTGCATACTTTTGCATGTAGGACTGCAAGGATTTTTGTAGGTTGTGGGATGCAACAAAAACAAGTAAATGAACAAACTGGCAGGTTTCAAAGTTTTGGCATACGGAACTAGAGTTGCTGGAAACTGAAAGAGGAGGACTGAGAGCATTATGTATTTGGAGTGGGAATGAGGAAGGCCATCAGCAGTTTGGACGTAGAGATGTTAAATTTGAGATTAAATTGCTATTGGCCATGGAAGTAAATGTTCAGTAGACTTAATCTATGAAAATGGGTGAAGACTATGAATGGAGATAGGCAAGAGGCCAAGACTTAGAGCTCACTAAAACTAGGAAAAGCTGGAGATGAGGAGGAACTCTCTGCTTTATAAATGTGTTGCTTACAGTGGAAGTGTAGTTTGGGAATACATTTTGAGGGAACTTACCTATATTTACCATGTTTCCCAATTCAAACACTAATAAAGTGAGATGTTTGTTTCCTTGAAATAGATATTGCATATCTATTTGTAAAGGAGTGTAGAATTCTGGAAGCATTCAGGGAATTTCTACCAAAGATAGAAACATCTCTGTGCTGGAGACACTAAAAGCTCTTTTTTTTAATTTTAAAAGTAAAAGAATGAAAACATTACCAAACAGACACAAAGTAGCACAAGAACAGTACAAAAACTGAATTACAGATAAGGTGACGGAATTAACAATGATTGTTGTATTACATATTGATAACTTCAAAGTATATGTTCAGGGTAATGCATATAGACATACAAGATTGATCAAACAACTAATCATTGACGGTTCCTTACAATAAAGTGACATGAGACAATAGTGCAACCATGTTAGCCATCCTGCTTATACACACATACATACATAGCTATCCCTTTCTTCCTTTTCTCCTTCCCCTCATCCCAGTTGCTCTTTACTTTCAAGCAATTTCCTTTCCTACCTCCTAATTTATTTTCCCACTTTCAGGTTCTTATACTAATGATACAATACACTGTTTGCACATGCACATCTGATTTATTTCACTTATGAGTATGGTCTCTAATTGTGACCATTTGCCTATAAAAGCCTGAAGTTTGTCTTTCTTTATAGCTGAGTAATATTCCATTATGTAAAAATGCCACAGTTTTTTTATCCAGTCCTCTGCGGAAGGACATTTGGGTTGCTTCCAAGATTTAACTATGACAAATTGCACTGCTATAAACATGGGTGCACATATATTGTATCAGTATGATGTTTTCAGATCTTCTGGGAAAATACCCAGAAGGGGAATAGCTGGGTTGAGTGGGACCTCTAGACCTAGTTTGCTGAGGAATCTCCAAACCAATCTCCACAGTGGTTTCATCACTCTGCATTCCCACCAGCAGTGCAAGAGAGTTCCTATTTCTCCACAGACTCACCAGCATTTGTTAATGGTTGATTTCTTAATGCTGGCCAATCTTACTGGGGTGAGATGAAATCTCAATGTTTTGATTTGCATTTATTGAATGACTGATGTAGAACATTTTCTCATATATTTATTTGCCATTTGTGTTTCTTTATCTGAGAAGTGTGTATTCATCTCAAATGCCCATTTTGGGATTAGGTCTTTGAATTTGGACAGGTTCATGTTTTTTAATTCTTTGTATGTTCTAGATAGAAGATCTTTGTCCAAGGGACCAACAGGTAGGATTTTTTCCCAATTTGTGGATTTTCTTTTTACTCTGCTGGTGATTTCTTTAGATGTGCGAAAACTTCAGTAAGATGAGGTCCCATTTATTGACTCTTTGAAGTATTTCCCTCGCAGTTTGATTTTTGTTCTTGAACTCTCTGCCTACTCCTATGTCTTCAAGATTTTTACCTACCTTCTCTTGCAAAAGATTTAGTGTTTCTGTTTTAATATTGAGATCTGTGATCCATTTTGACTTGAGTTTGGTGCATGGTGATAGACTTGGGTCTATTTTCAGTCTTTGGCAAGAAGTGAGCGAATTTTTCCAGCACCATTTATTAGAGGCTATCTTTCTTCCAGTGAGCTTGTTTGACCCTTTTGTCAAATATTAGTTGGCTGAGTGTGTTTGTGGATTTGGCTGCATCTTGCAGTCTGTTCCACCGATCCTCAGGCCTGTTTTTTAGCCAGTACCAGGTTGATTTTATTGCTGTGGCTTTGTAGTATAATTTCAGGTCAGGGATTGTGATTCCACATGACTTGTCCTTGCTGCCCAGCATTGCTTTTGCTATTCTGGGTCTCTTCTGGTTCCAGAAGAATATAAGGAATGTTTTCTCTAGATCTGTGAGATATGCTAATGGTAGTTTAATGGGAATTGCATTGAATCTGTACAACAATTTTGGTAGTATGGCCATTTTTACAATGCTGGTTCTTCCTAACTATGAGCAGGGAACGCTTTTCCACTTATTGAAATCCCTTTCAATCTCTTTTTTCAGAGTACTGTAGTTTTCATTGAATAGATCATTTACTTCTGTTAGATTGATTTCTAAAACGCCATTTTCTCAGATGCTATTGTAAAAGGTATGTTTTCCTTAATTTCTCTCTCAGTCTGTTTGTTGTTCGTGTGTAGGAATGCTATTGATTTTTGGATGTTAACTTTATATCCAGCTACACTACTGAATTTGTCAATTAATTCCAGGAGTGGAATTAATTGTGGAGTTTCTGGAGTCTTCCCTGTAAAGTATCATGTCATGTGCAAATAGTGGTAGTTTTACTTCTTCTTTTCCTATCTTTATTCCTTTTATTTCTCTCTATTGTCTAATTGCTCTGGCTAATGCTTCCAGAACTATGTTGAATAGTAATGGTGACAGTGGACATCCTTGTCTTGTTCCTGACTTTAAAGTGAAAGCTTTCAGTTTTAGTATGATATTGGCTGTTGGTTTGTCATAGATTGCTTTGATCAGATTGAGGTGAAGGCCATCTATTCCTATTTTTTCTAGGGTTTTTAACATGAATGCATGTTGGACTTTATTGAATGCATTTTCCGCATCTATTGAGATGTTCCTGTGGTTTTTGTCTTTGGCTCTATTGATATGGTGTATTACGTTAATTGATTTGCAAATATTGAACCATCCCTGCATTCCTGGAATGAATCCAACCTGGTCATGGTGTGTAATTTTTCTTATGATTTGCTGCATTCTATTTGCTAGTATTTTATTGAGTATCTTCGCATCTACATTCATTAGGGAGATTGGCCTGTAGTTCTCTTTCTTGGTTGGCTCCTTCTCTGGTTTTGATATCAGTATAATACTTGAGTTAGGGCAAATGCTTCCTTTTCAATTTCATTGAAGAGTTTGAGGAGTGTTGGCATGAACTATTTGCTGAATGTTTTATAAAATTCTGCTGTGAATCCATCAAGGCCTGGGCTTTTCTTTGTCAGTAAGTTTTTAATGACATTTTGAATCTCATTAATTGACATTGGGTTGTTCAGGATTTTTATATCTTCCTGGTTCAACTTTGGTAATTCATATATTTCTAGGAATCTATCCATTCTTCTGAGTTTTCTATCCTATGAGAGTAAAGATTCTCAAAGTAGGTATTAATGATCTTTTGAATTTCTGTAGGATCTGTAGTGATTTCATCCTTTTCATTCCTTATTGCATGAATTTGAGTTCTTTCCTTTCTTTTTTTGATAAGGTTGGCTAGGTGCTTATCAACTTTATTTATTCTTTCAAAGAAACAACTCTTTAATTCACTTATTTTTTGAAGAGTTTTCTTCATCTCAATTGCATCAATTTCTGCCCTAAGCTTTATAATCTCCTCCCTTCTTTGGGCTTTGGGCTTGACTGGTTTTTATTTTTCTAAAAGTTTGAGGTGCAGCATTAGGCTATTTATTTACTTGCTTTCTGTTTTCTTTATGTGTGAGTTCATTGCTATAAATTTCCCTTTGAGGACTGCTTTCATTGCATCCCACAGATTCCTATAAGTTGTACGTGCATTTTTGTTTGTTTGTAGGTATTTTTAAATTTCTTCTTTAATTTCTTCTGTGACCCATTGGTTATTCAGGAGATTGTTGTCTAATTTCCAAGTGTTTACGGAGTTTTTGGAATTCCTTTGTCATTAATTTCCAATTTAATTGCACTGTGGTCAGATAATATGCATGGGATAATTTCAGTTCTTTTGCACTTAGGTAAGTATGCTCTATGGGCTAGAATGTGGTCTATTTTAGAGAGTCTCATGTGCAGCTGAGAAAAATGTGTATTCTGCTGTTGTGGGGTGGAACACTCTGTATACATCTACTAAGTCCAATTGTTTGCACATTTGGTTCAGTTCTGTTATGTCTTTGCTGAGTTTTAGTCCAGTTGACCTGTCTCTTTCTGTCAAAGGGTTGTTTAGGTCCTCTATTACAATAGTGTTATTTTTTGGTTTTTTGTGCCAGTTAAGATTTGCCTTATATAGTTTTGTGCTCTGATATTTGGTGCATACATGTTTAGGATTGTTATCTCTTCCTCTTGCAGCTTTCCCCTAACTAGTATGTAGTGGCCTTCTTTGTTTCTTTTGATTGCTTTCAACTTGAAATTTACATTGTCTGCAAACATAATAGCTACCCCTGCATTTTTCTGGGAACCTGTTCCATAGAACCTGTTGCATTGTTTTCCATCCTTTGACTTTCAGTTTGTGGATTTCCTTTGGAGTAAAGTGTGTTTCCTGTATACAGCATATTGTGGGATTTTGTTTCTTAATCCACTCTGCCAGTCTGTTTCTTTTTACTGGTGCATTGAGGCCATTTACATTAATGATTATAAATGTTATATGTTGGCTTATTCTTGTCATGCTATTTACTTGCTCTTGCTTTCCTACTTTTCCTATCTGTTTAATTGCTTGTTCTGCTTGAGGGTTCCTATTATTGTTCTTGTGATTGTGGTCTCTTTTTTCTCTGTCTGGAATATCTTTTAGTACGTTTTGTAATGTTGTTTTGGCACTCATGAAATTCTTCTGTTGTTCTTTGTTGTGGAAATATTTCATTTCTCCATTGAATTTGAAGGATAGTTTTGCAGGATAAGTCAGTCTGGTTTGGAAACTGTTTATTCTCAGAATCTGTAATACCTGGCTCTAAGCTCTTTTTGATTTCATGGTTTCTGTTGAGAAGTCTGCTGTCATACTGATGGGCTTTCATTTATAGGTGATCTGTTTCTTTTCTCTAGCAGCTTTTAATATTGTGTTCTTTTGCTGGATATTTGGGATCTTGACTATTATATGTCTGGGTGTGGTTTGATTTGGGTTGTGGCTCATTGGAGTTCTATATGCCTCATTTAGGTGCACATCAGTATGTTTTACCATGCTTGGGAAATTTTCTGCTATTATTTCTCCAAATATTCTTTTTATGTCATTTGTGTTGCTTCTTGCTGTTTCACTGATTCCTATTACTCGCACATTATTTCTCTTTGCTTCATCTTGCAGCTGTTGGATTGAGTTTTCCTGGTTCCTTGATGACTTTAAGAGATACTTGCTTTCACAATCTTAAGCTGTCATGCTGTCTTCAAGATCTGAAATTCTATCTGTGGCTTCATTCAAGCGGTTTTGCAAGCTTTCAGTGGAAGTTTTCATTTCCTGGAAATCTGTTTGAGTCTGTTTTATGTGTTCTAATTCATTCCTAAATTGCTCATGTAATGTTTCCATTTGTTGCCTTTGATCTTCTAGTCTTTTATCTGTTTCTTCTCTGTATATGCGGAGCATTTCTTCCATTATTATTTTCATTTCATTTTTTGCCTGAGAGAGTATTTCTGATTTAATCTTCTATGGCCTGATAGAGTTGTTTCTTCAGATGTGATCATTTCAGAAATTTTAGGTATGTGGATTCCTAGTTCTCCTATGTCATTGTCTCCTGTACTTGTTCTGGGTGGAGCTGTGTTCTGAGACTGCATTTTTCTCCTATGTCTTGTCATTTTGAGTGTCAGATGACAAGTGTTGAGCTACAAACTACCCATGCAGCTCACAAAGGACTTTAGGGACCCTAGTTGACCTGGATATCAAACTAATCCCAAGGTGGTAGCAGACCATGGGCCACTGGGCCCAGGGAGCCCATGAAATTGTTGGGGTACATGGCTCAGATCACACCTGCGATGGTGGGGGAGTGCTGGGCTTCGGTACCAGGGTCTCCAGTCCATGGACAGGAAGTGTGCAGGCTTCAGCCTCGAAGCTGATGGTGGTTAGGCAGAGGGCACTGCTTCAGGATCCTTAGGTAGCTGGTCAGGGGAGAGCAGGCCTCTCCTCCCAAATCCGAGGACCACAGAGCCTAAGACTGTTTCCACAGTGCAGGTCTCAACCACCAACAGGGATGGGCCCTCCCAGTCCGAGCTCCTTCCTAACTTGAAGGCGTGGAGCAGAGCCCAGGCACAGACCTTACCATAGGAGAAGAGTTCTGCAGAAATGCTGCACTGCTCAGGTGGTGCATCAGGCCGGCCTCCCTCTGTGGCAGAAGGTCTGGCACAGCAGAGCCTAAAAGCTCTTTTTTAAAAGCTTCTAAAAAGCAATAGTAAATTTAGAAATGGCTTATAAATACATCAGAAAAATTGGGTAATGGATTGGGTTAAGAAGCGATGGTCAATGTTTTTAGTGGGTAGAGCCATGTGGTTGATTTAGAAATAGCTTATGAAAAAAATGAACAATTCAAATTTATGAGGAAGAGAACATTGGCTGGTTGAAAGGAGAGAATTTCAGAACTGAGAATGGCCTATTAACCACTGAACAACTAGGTCTAGTTTTATGAGGAGTGAGTCATTTCTTCCTTAATATTATTATTATTCATGATCCTGTAGACAACATGGCTCAGGAACAATTGAGGAGAATTTGATGAAGGAATTTTTTTCAAAGATATAAGCGGGGTTAAACCATTGTGCAATATCCTGTTGGTGCTTCTCATTGGTAAGACCTGGCAGGGAGCAGCATGTAAGCCTGGTAGTCAGTCTCCTGGATGCAGACAGGTAGGAAGGATGGAGAGTGGAAATCAGGTACCCACTGGGATTATTCACCCTCTTGTCACCATAAAAATTCATAATAATGTTCTATGTAATGAGAGAATTCAGAAAATTTATTTACCAGTAAGAAGTTTGAATGATCATAAGTTGAATGGTGTACTCCCAATCTTTCAATGTTCACACTTTAAAAACTTCCAACACCACCACCTCACTTTTAATTGAAAGTATTATTTCAATTTGTCTGTTTTGTTTGCAAAGTTCTGCTTAAATATTTTTAAAGTATTTTTAAAGACCTTGAAATGCCTTTTCCTGTTTGAGAAGAATCTGCTTATAAGCAGGGTACCATGTTTCCAGTTATGTAAGCCTCATTTTGCTGTGTGGATCATTTATAAGTATTGGCAATACTGAGACTGTAGTTTGACTTTTCTTTCTACTTGTATTTTTGGATAACTAGTTACCAAACATAGGGAGTTAAACTTCTCATCCTTGCAAAATAGTCACTCTCCAAATTGTACTTTTTCCCTTCCATGCTGTTAAAGTTTCCTGCTAATGTCAACAGTAATCATTCTCCTTCTGACTCTGGAGCCGTCTTATTACAGACATCTAGTAAGTGAATTTGGGCCAACTGTGTAATTAAAGTCATTGAGATGAGGTATGGACTAAAGGAAAAACCCGCGAAGTTAAAATGTTTTAGATGTGAAGTGTTACCTTGAAAATTGTCTCAGACCAAAGTTCACAATCTGTTAGGAATATACGACCATTGGCACGTGTCTATTGCTTTCTCTCAAGTTTGTGCTGCTCCTGTGAGGGACTGTTAATTGTCTCCATGTTCCATGTTGGTTCTACCTGTCTTTCTTGAGTAATAAAACTCCCTGCAGTTAGTTGGACACATGACCACCTAGATAAGGACTTCATTTCTCAGCTGTTCTTGCTGTTGTCTGGCTATGTGATCTAGGATCTGCCTAATAGGATACAGGGAGAATAAAGCCACACCGGTGAGAACTGCAAAAGCCATTTTAGATGAGGAGCGCAAACACGCCTTGAGGGTGGTAGAAACAAAATCGAAGGTGCCAAGGCCTCAAACCCGTGGAGCAACTGCCGCGTGAGCCTTACTGGCTTCTGCTCCGTAAGAAGGAAGTCCACGTCTATTCACTGGAATCACTGCTCTTTCAGCCTTTACAACAACAGCAAGACTTACATCTCAGTGTATTCATGGCCCTTCTCATTGAAGCCAGTGAGCTAAAACGTAATGGTAGTTGTATAATATTATCTGCTGATAGAGTAAATGCATAGTGAAAAAGACACAGTATAAGTGCAAGAACGTTCTAAGTGAATTTTCATTTAGGAATCACAGCTACATATATTCCAAAAGTAATACAGCTTAATGCAGGTGACCTAGACTGCTATTTTACTCCTGATATTTGATTATGATTGGACTCCGTGTGGGCTTAAGGACCTTTTCCAAGACTCCTTACCCAAACTAGATGTTCATAGACTTAGATCTTGGGGTTAAACATGAAATTGGGCAGTATAGGTCCAGCTCAGAGGATGCAAATAAAACCTGAAATACCAATTAGCTAAAAAGTTGTTGACTATAGCCAGGTAAATAAAGGGACCAGAGTCCAATGAGTCCAGCATTAGTAAGGTCATTGTGATGACTTCTTAGCATCAGTTTCTTGCTTTCCTGTCGTGAAACAGCTGTTCCCCTTGGATAGGCACACTTCCCCTCCCCCTCTCCAAAATCCATGTCTAGCCAAGGCATGTGTATGTGTCCTCATTTGGAAATGGGGCCTTTGCAGATATAATCAAATTAAGATGAGGTCATATTTGATTAGAGTAGCTCTAATCCAATGGCTGGTGTCCCCAGAAGAGGAGGAAAATGTAGACACACACACCAAAGGAAGACAGCACTGTGAAGTCCGAGGCAGAGGTTGGAGTTACACTGCTATAAGCCAAAGAGCACCAAGGTTTGCTGGCAACAAACAAAAGCTAGAAAGAGGCAAGGAGAGATTCTTTCCTAGAGCCTTTGGAGGGAGGACGGCCAGGCTAATATCTAGGATTTTTATTTCTGGCCTTCAAAATGATGGGAGCATAAATTGTTTTTTAAGCAACCTGGCTTGTGGTTCTGTATTATGGCAGGTCTAGGGAACTAATATCGCGTAATTAATTCTGCCTTCAGCTGCAGGCTCGGATGATATTCAGTGTTTAACAACACTACACTGTCTGTCCAAATGGAAGAGATATCTGTGGCATTTGTGGAGCAGGGTCTAAAGGATCTTTGGTTTTTGGAAGTCAGGGGCACTTGAGCTGGGTTGTTGGTGCAATGAAGAATTTTGGGGGAAGACTGGGGAAATTTTTAGCCATGGCTATTTATCTTCTGACTTGGAAGAATTTTAATATTTTAAACACTCATGGAATTGTACTAATGTTTGTTAGGCACATGCCCTACTGATCTAAGTTAATGTGCCTTTCCTTCTTGCCGCTACAAGAGTAGTAAGACTCAAAATTATCCCAAACTAGACCAATCAAAGTTAAATCCAGGACTTTACTCTTTGGCTAAAGGAGAACATGTTCTATCATTGGAGATGTGAATGCGAAATACCATGGCCCTGATCGTTGCTAGATGAAGCTTTGCAACTAGAAGAAGCTAGTTCAAGGGCAGACCCAACAAGCAAAAAATGCAAGAACTGAGACTACAGCCAAATGGATCCTGAACTCTGACCATTTCCACCTGAGGCTCTCTCATCCTCCCATCCCCCGCTGCTGTTGGTTCTAAGAGTCACCAAAACCTTTTTATTGTTTCTGCATGTTGGAGTTGGCTTTTTGTTGTTGCCATTTCTAACGAGGCGCATCATTGCTAACACAATCTCAGTGATTTTCTTAGAAGATATTTATTAGGTTCTTCACTTTGAAACATTTTATTTTGATGTCTGCCGATATAATAATTTTATATTTACCTTTTATCTTTGTGTTCTGTTAATAAAAGAGATGCCAACTAGGATTCAGAAGAGTATGAATTTACTGAAAGGCTACTACATGCTCACTTTATACTAAACCTCAGAATACAACTTAAAAGCAAGCAGATGCATATATACACATACTCATGTGCGCGTATACACACAGTAACACAACTTCCACTGTATACAACAAGAACTCATCTATGTCATACGTGCAACGCGTGAAGGTGTGGGAAAAATGTTACAAACAAAGGAGAGGATCTGCAGTCTATGGAAGATAGTAGGAGAACGAAGTTATTAATTCAAAAAAACATGGGTTTGTAAATAGAATTCTCTTCTATAACTCCAGAAATAAATTAAATGGCAACGAAAGGCCAATTTAAATACAGAGGCCAGCCGCCGTGTTGGTGCACGCCTGTAATCCAAGCACTCTGGAGGCAGAGGCAGGAGGATCGATGGGAGTTTGAGACCAGCCTGGGCTACAAAGTGAGCTCAAGGCCAGCCTGAACTGCATAGGAAGATCCTGTCTCAAAAAGACAAAAATAAATAAATACATAAATAAATACAGAGGCTAGCAGAAGAAGAGAGATGGAGAGAGATGAAAAGAATCAGCTGGGGAAAATCATGAAGTTAAACTACTTTTCCTGTATCTAGATGCCAAATAAATTTTTCTTTCGATGTTCTGGGGGCCATTTCAAATGCAGGGCTAAGGGGTGGCAAAGACAATGTACCAGTGTCCTCTGCGCCCCACTAAAAATGAAAAATTTGCGATATTTCAATCAATTTAAGTTGCTGTGAATTATTGGCTATGTATTTGTATGCTGAGTTTGAAGCATCTGCTTTATATTTCTCTTGGTAATTATTGTGTATACATCATTAACAATAAATATTACAAAATATAACTCCAGATTTGGCAAACATTGTAATTATTTTTGACCAGTTTTAAGTCAGTAATAAGGAAAAAAGTATTTTAGTAAGAAACTGCAAAAATTATGAACTGTTTTTTCCTACTACCCAGTTCATGTGAAATTGCTGCTTTCTGAAGAATACTGAATTGAAATTTTATCATTTCATGCAGTAGCACACATTTCCTATTTTAGTTGCTATTTAGTATTCTGGTGTGCAGTGGAATACATAAAAATTAAATGCTAATGGTGTTTCATTCATGATTTAACATGTACAAGTTGTAACCGTGTGCAGTATTATCCTGTCTATGCACATGTCTAATTGTTGTTTTTTCTTTGCAGTCTTAATGTCTTCATGTATTCATTTGATTCGATCTTCTAAGCACGTGATATGAATGTCTTGGTTTTAAAAATCATTATCTTCTTTAGTTTAGAAATGAAAAGATATACCTGAGAGTCATGCTTAAAAGGCTTCAATTGAAGACTTAGTTTAATTGATCCACTGGTGAGGAAATTTTAGTTTCTTCCTCTTATTTTGTTTCATTTAATTTATGATTAATAGCTACATAAAATTGTGAGTCACCTAATGGAAGTAGTTTTATAAATATTGCATTCCATTTTATGTTCTTCAATCTGTACTCCCCTTATCAAGTATTTTCATGTTAAAAATTTTCAAGGTTAATGTGTGAGGAAGTAACTAGCTACTTTAGTTAGTTAGATTTCTCTTCCCTGAAGAAAATTATTATAATGGTTACTTTTGCTAAAACGCAATTACTGTCACTGTAAGAATCAGTCACATTTTTATATAAGAAACTTTAACAACTTTTGAATGCATTAAGTAAATGAAAAAGACTTTGTGAAATAATACTACTTACTACCCCACCATCCTGATATCTGTAAGAAAAATACTTCAGTTACCTCTCTTGAGAAACATTTTAATGTTTGTCTGTGATTGCTGTGCAAGTTATAGAGGTAAGCAAGTTTGTTAGAACATGATGGAAAAATGTTACCCATATTCAATGATTCGGAGCTGTTATTGTTTCTGATGAATAACAGTTTAATCCTAACCCAATAAGATTTTGAGTTTCACAGATTAAATCAAAAGTCCTAATTTGGAAAGGTTTAACATCTGTTATACTTCCAAAGATGAAAACCTCTCCTCATAAAAAAGAGAAGTTAGGACATAGGAACTATATTAGGTCTCAGCTTTAATAAAAATCACTAGTTAAAGTCTGAAAAATTTTTTGTCTCCAAATATTATGCAGCCTCATACCTTACAGGCAGTATTTTCCTCCGAGAATCATCTGTAACGAATATTACTACTTATGAAGGTAGAATACTAAATATAAAGTTACTATCACACAGTGTATAATCCTCATAATGTTAGGAATATAGAAATACGTGACATGTTTCATACTGTTATTTAATAACATGTATATTAACATGATGAATATGTATAAGTGACATTAATCAAAATATATCAAAGAATAAGGCATCTGAGTATAAACGATTATTTCACATACTATTAGCACTAAAACACAAAGTTAACACCCAGCAGCGTGTTTTATCTCGGGGTGCGTCCTTGTCTGTTTTTCTAGTTTTCTTTACTATGTTTAATACTGAGTCCATCCTGTCACTTGTCCTAACTGGACATGAGAGATAGTTTGAGTTCTCCCTTTCCTTAGCGCCTTCCTTTACTGTATTACTTAATTTTCATTCAAACTTTCAGGAGCCTCTGTGGACTCCCACAGGCGTAGTTAAGGCCTTGTTGGCCTTTTCTATATTGCTGGTCTGTGTTACCAGTCTCTTTCTGTTTATCACCCTTTTCTGTGCTTCCAGAGTTGTGCTTCCCAACACCATGGTGTGACATACTCTTCCTATCTTACTCTATCCGCCTTTACTCCTTTTAGCTTCTTGATAATCCTGCCTACTGTCCTATCCTGCCAGTAACTCAGTGAATTAGTCTACGAAGTTCTGTGATAGTGGACAGCTTCCTGTTCTTCCCAGAATACCCATTGCTAAGCTTCTAATTAGAAAATTTCCTTAATAAACTTCACCTAAATGGCCTTTTCTGATACTCCCAGGAAAAATGAGATGTTTACTTCTTCCTGATACCGTAGCAATTTGGCTGTAATGGTTGATACATTGTGTCAACTTGAGAAGTTTAACTCAGCAGGGAGCCAGGGTCCTTAAATGTAAACATCCTGGGCTTGTAGAAGAGGAGGGGCGGAGATGGCGGTAGGGAGGCGGGTAGCCGGGATACAGTATAAGGGAGGAAAGAGGCTTGCTTCTCCTCTTTTGCTCTTGTTTTTGTTGTGTTTTATGCCTTGAATTGTTGCCCCAGTGTGGAGTATGGACCAAAACCTTCCCAAACTGTGAGCTAAATAAACCTTTCCTTCCTTAATTTTGGGTGTGGGTTATTTTGTCTCAGCCAGGAGAGAAAAGTAACCAAGACTGTGGCTTATAGCATTGTCTGTGCTTCCTGAATTTTCCTGCACTACATTCTCAGCTTGTCCAGGGCAAGGATGCGTCTTACTCTTTTTGGTATCCTTGGTGAGTAGCTCAATCAGTGACATGTAGTAGTTCCTCCAAAGAGAGTGAAAAAATAAATCCTCAGTACTTTAGTTGTGAGCCAATTTCAGTGTTATGAATAATCGATTTACATTGTCTGGGAATAAGGCCATTAAGAAAAATAATTTTAGGCCGGGCTGTAAATATTAACTTTTACCAATTTACCTGAAAGTAAAAATCCATTACCATTAAAAAAGATTCTTCACTATTAGGAAATTCCTCCATTCTTATCTTTGTATATATATTTGGAAGAGTGTGTGCATGATTATTTGATGACAGAAAATTCGAAGCAAAATTAAAACATTATAGGATATCTGTTAGACATCGGATTTCTTTTATTCCCCCCAAAGCTAAGGTGCCCATAAAGTTTATCTGATGGCAATTTTTTGAATGTATTTTATACTGGGATAGTAGCAGGCCTGTGCTATCTATAGAAAATTGCATTTGGTTCTATTCCCAATATGTGCTATATTTTTCCCCTAGCCTCTCTTTGTTATCAGAGAATAAAGATGTTTCTTATGCCACTACTATGCTTTCTAAAACAGAGAAAAAAGAATAACAGCATAAGATTTAGCCCTTCTATCTCTCAGTCTCTCAAAGGAGATACGTTTGAATGCAACACTAGTCATCTTAATTTCAGCAGAATGTCCATGATCTTTGAGAAGTTGCTCCTCTCTAGTATCAGGGATTTTGCTGAAATGTCAGACCCAGTGAACTGTTAGCTTCTGGCTGCGGGAGTAGGGAAAAGATCCAACCTGCCCAATCATGCCGTCTTGTCCTTCTGCCTATCATGTTTAATCTATGTGGCATATGACCCAGACAGGAAGGTCTGGAGTCTTTCACTGAGTATGTGTGTGTATGTGTGTGTATGTGTGTGTTGGAAGAAAAAAGGACACACAATTTTTTACATCTCAAAAAGGAAGGGTACATATTTGGGGTGTGGGCATTTATGCTTTCTGATATGTAGAGAGAGTCCTTTGGGGTAGGAAAATATGAATCTTACATACAGATGCAGGCTAGCAGAGTTGAAAGATACTGAATCAACCTTAATGACATGATTTGTACCCCTGAAAGCCACCAGGCTTGAGGGGAGACTCACCATTGAATTTTTAGGCATAGGTGCCAATAACTTGTCTTTTCTGCTTCAGCAATTTGAATTGGGATTTCTATTACTTGTAACTAAAATAATATTCATTAGCATTGTACTGAGAAAAGATGTTAAGCCTCTTTAAGTATGAAATGTCAGTATTAATAAATGAAAAGTACTTATGATATGCCACTGCATCCTAAAAAGGATAACAGCAAAATGCAACAGTACAGAGAACAACGGGAAGAAGCTTCTGAGAATGCATCCTCTGGTGTAGGTTAGTACTTTCTACTCTGTAACACTGTCATTGTATTTCATGCCTTTCTGTTTTGAATATGTTTTAAAATTAATTCATAATATGATTTCTAACAGAGCATGATGACTTTGTACCATGTCAATTTCCCAGAATTCCCTTCCCATCTGGTTCCAGGTTAGCGTTGGCCATGAGAATTATTTGTGCAGGATTTGAAAGTGAAGGGTGGCCATGTTTAGCATCTGCACATGGCTGCAGGGCAGGTGCTGTTTCAGTTTGCCTGCTGTCACAGGTTTGCTATTGGCAAGGGGCAGCTCCTCAACCCACAGTGGTACCCAGACCATTAGGACTGGAGGTGATGAGTTAATAGGTGATATAAGTTACTGACCCTTAGGCTCACACCAGACCTAGAGGGACAGACACTCATGACTAAATAAGGGCAAGACCCTATGATCATGAGTTTCTCATTCACTGTCTTTCATAGTATAGTGGTTCTGCTTGCCAGATTGAACCTTCACTCACATCCACTGTGTTCCATTCTTTTATTGTTATTCATTTCTGAATCCTTACAAAAGCTCATACATTATTGAAGAACAAAACTGATGAATGTTGAAAGGATTTAGACTTTATTCTCAGGCTAATTAGTCTTTACATTCTACTTCTGTCTTTGTTGCTTGTTATTTATGTGGCTTTGACCAAGTTATGGAACATCTTGATGTCTTAGCGTTCTTAGCTGCAAAATAAGAAAGACTGGACCTATCAGTGAGAGAATGCTATCAGGATTCACAAAGAAATAACATTTGTTTTGGAATTAGACATTTTTCGTTATTGCTGTCTTAATGTCTAGCACAATGATTGCTACATTGAAATTTTTACCTTTTAAATAGAATTTGTTAAATTGTAAATCTATATACTTTTTATTTTATAATAAAAAACAATAACAAAAGAGCAACAAAGACAAAAGCAAAGCGACACAAAACCAGCGAAACCCATACAATAGATATTGTCAAGGAGAATTACTACGTTGTCTTAGTACTTCTCTTGCTGCTGAGACAAAATTCGGACCCTCAAAGTTAAAGGAGGGGGGGTTCATTTAGTTCACAGTTTGTAGGGGTTTCAGTCCCTAGTCAGCTGGCTCCAAGGCAGGTGGCAGTGGCAGAGGAGCAACTAAAGGAAGATACGAAAGCAACAAGGGCAAAAGGGAGAAGCAAGCCTCTTTTCCTCCATACACTGTACGCAGGCCACACGCCCTAGGGTCGGGTGTAGCACTCAGAGCCCCAATCTCAGCACTAGACAATAAGCCAATCTTACATTCTTACATGAGGCTTTGGGGACACATCTAGACACAGAGCATATCAAATTTATCCCACAGTATTTCTAAACTGATGAATACATGGAGGTGTGGTTCATGGGTGTTAACCTCTTCATCCCTCAGTGGAAGCGTGCAGTAAGTTATGGTAGAGGCAATATTTAGTCTCTTTTGTTTGAAAGACTTTCCTGGGAGACACACATTTCTCTGTTCTTTTGACATTGATCTGACTTGGGCCAATGGGAAGCAATGGGGTGTCAGGTAATACGTTGTAAGCAAAAGTTTGGCATGTGCTTTCGTAGTAGGAGTTTATCTCTTGCTTGTTTGCCTCCACCAAGGCTTTTTAAAAAAAGATACTCCCAAGTAGACATGGTCCCTTCCACAGAGAAACAGAAGAGGCCTGGTCCAGTCTGAAACAAGGGCACTTCAGATGACCCACTGATAAATGACCAAAAAAAATCAAGCTTGCCTTTCTCTGACCGGAGGGCTGGAGTGGCTTGCTATGGTTTAAGCGAGACTGTTTACCGAGATTTGCATGTGTCAGGGTGGGGAGGGGGCTTTGCTAAGGTAATTGGAACTGTCACCCCCAGTGGATTTATCTACTAATGAGCTCAGTAGCTGAACGTGCTGCTTGGCAGTGAGGCCTGGTTGGAGGCGGGTCACTGCAGGCCGACCTGCGTGGGTGTACTCACTCCCTCACCCCTCCTCTCTGCTTTGTGACCACCATAGGGTGAGCAGATGGCCTCTGCCCAAGCCTTTCTATCACGTCCTTCCTGCCTGGGAGCCAGCTTACACTGGACTAAATCCTCTAAAACCATGAGCCAAGCCGGGCATGGTGACACATACTGTAATCTCAGCACTGGGGAAGCTGAGGCAGGAGGATCACCATGAGTTCAAGGACAGCCTGGAATACATAGGAAGTTCAAGGTCAGCCTGGAATGCATAGTGAGACCTTGTCTCACAAAGATGAAAAACCAAAACCCAAAATCAACAACAACCATGAGCCAAAATAAATCTATCCTCTTTTAAGTTGTGGTTGTCTGGTATTTTGTACAGTGACAGAAAAATGACTAAGCCACTTGTTATGGAGGCACAGCTGATATAGTAGGACTTAATTATAAAGATGGAATCTGTATCTATAGCCTAGCATGTAAAAGAAACTTAAAAACTCCCTGGATCATAGGTGACTGTTATAAACTACAGAAAGAGACTTGAACATTAGCTTAAGACTATCTTTGACCAAATCACTTAGTGTCCACTAACATAGTCCATGGTATCAGTTATGGTCATGGATCTAGGATAGCTGTGATGGACATTCAAAGAGCGTGACATATGATAGCTATCCTCAAGAAAAGTGAAAGCTGGGCATACATACCTGTAAGGCCAGCACTTGGGAGGCTGAGGCAGGAGGATTGCCATGAGTTTGAGGCCAGCCTGGGCTACATATATGTGAGTTCAAGGCCAGCCTGCACTACATAGTGAGATCCTATCTCAAAAAAAAGTGAGCTTCTTCTTTTGTTTCTTTTTTTGGTACTGAATTGAACTCAGGACCTTGCACAGGCAGGTGCTGTGCCCCTGAGCTCTATCCCCAGCCCAAGTGAGCTTCTTCTTTTAAGAGCCCTGTGGCTGGCTCTGTCTAAAGCAGTCAAGGTGAAACTTTTAGAGCTCCAGTGGGGTGAGCAGTCCACTGCGGCACACAGGCCACAAGTTTGCCACCACTGGTCTGGAGTCATCATGTTGCTTCTCATTTAGACGCAGAGAAAGAATTATGCACTACTCAGCGGATGTGACCTTGGAGAGAAGAAACTCACTTCCTCAGCTGTAAAAGGAGCGTAACCGTAGTGACCATCTAGTGGATCTGTGAAACTTACTTGAGAGCATGCACGTGAAGCTCTTAGCAAGCTACACGGCCCACCATGAGCTGTCCATTGAAACTGGCTCTTGTCCTTGCTATGCTGCGGGTGACAAGATTGTCAGGAGAGCGGCCAGGGTAATTCTACCACTCTGAGCTGTAATGTAGAGATAGCACATTCTAGCCTGGCTCTGAGGCAGGACAGGGAGTGTGAAAGCAAACAGAATTTATTATGAGGAAAAAAAGTTTAGGAGACCAGCCTCTTTACCCTTGTGAAAAGGAAAATAATGCAGATGGTGACAATTTTTAACTATTCCTATGAGGTCTACTGAGTCAGATTTCAGGTGTTTTTCCCTTGGGCTAAGGAATTTAAATACTTGTAGTTACCTTTTTGTTCACTTACAAATCATCTACAAAATTTTTCACATTCTTCATTTTGTTGTGTGAAGACTATATCGAAAAAGATCTAATCTGAGCCAACCGTATCAGAAAAATTATCACCTGATAGACTGCATACCTTACTGTTTTATTATTTAGCTTTATTTTATTTTAAAATACCCATTTTTTAGCTTGTCTGCTGCCACACTTAGCCATTGGTTTGCTAGTGGGAATGACTAGTCTCATCCCTGGACCAGGTGTTAATTGGTTTTTCAAGTCTCACTACTCTGGAAAATGCTTGGTTCGGAGACATGTGCTCCAACCTGAGCCGGGTATCTGGAACCCAAAATTCGTGCTTGACTTAGGGAATCCTTCCTTTCCTGCTTGGGGTGATACAGAGATGTGAGGCTTGTGGAGGCTGCACAGGGGCCGCTAGGGGCAGATACGTGGGACTAGAGGATAAAAGCAACACCGAGGAGGTAGAATGTGGACAACAGAGATAAACTGGCTCTCTGGTAAAATCAGTGAAGCTGAAGTAACTCAACTCCTTAACCTATACATTTCTTGTATTGTTTAAGGCCATTTCAGTAGGGGTTTCCATCACCTGAATCCTAAGACTAAAATACCTGCATGTCATATATATATATATCAATAATGGTTATAAGAGGTGTTTTGTTTGTTTTTTTTGTCAAGGGTAAATGAAAGCCTTGCTTTGTTCTCTTTTTTTTGGCATCGGGGATCGAACTCAGGACCTCGTGCTTGCCAGGCAGGCACCTATGCCACTGAGCTGCGTCCCCAGCCTGAAAGCCTTGCTTTAGGAATGTTCTATTTCCAGGTAGCTGCTCATTTTTCATTGCTTCCGATCCTTCTTTTTGGCTGGGGATGTGTAGCAGAACACGGCCCCATAATTACACTTTCAAAACTCTCAAGAAAATGCAATATTGCATGTAAGATTGAAAAAAAAGAACAAAAGGATATCCATATATAACATACATAATTACATTGAGAAGCCATATTTCATTCTATGACACGACAGTTTCAACTAGGTAGACAAGAAAATATCACTTTCATAACAAAAACCAAACATTGTTAAACATATTCTTCCTACTATGGAGCTGTGAAAATAAGGTGCTGTCCTTCCTCGGTGTGAAACTCTCACCATCTAGACGTCCTTGTGACATTCATATTACGTCCCTTTCTGTCACACAGTCATTTTACATAACAACTAGATTGTGATTAAACATTATAGAACATTAATTCCCTAGTTTTGTCCAATTTCCCTCCTTTTTATTGTAAATTTTTTAGCATCACCAAATTTGGTGTTTTTTTAATCAAGATGATTGACTCCAAAATTAGATTTGCTTGATCATTAGGCTCCACATATTGAATTAGAGTTTTGCTGAAACTTTGTAAGTGCCTGTAAGTGGCATCAACTCCATTGGCCTCATAGTGTGTTAGGTAAAAGGTTTTAATTCCTGCAGTGGTAGTTAGGAAAAAGGGAAAATGAAAGAAAAAAGTCTACTTTTAAAGGTAAGTGTAAAATGTCTAATGATTTTTCCATGTGCTATCTAATCATTACTGAATTTTATTGTTCCTATCCTGGCATATACCTTTAAAATGCTTAATTGTCCTTATGACAAAACAAAGGAAATGAGTTGCTCAAAGTGGAGGACTAGTAAGGCTGACGTTAATAGGAATTCCCAAATGTCATTGCCATGATAATTTGTAAACCCTGTGCTTAACTGTACTGTTTTTAGCTACCGGAAGAGTATTCTTCCACCCCAGATAGATAGGAAAAAGTGATGGAATTGTTATGGGTTGGGGTGGTGGTAGTGGCGGGAGCAGTAAAACAGTATGATATGTGTGTCTTCCCAGTAAGTGATACAGTAGCAAGAATGCTTGTTTAAAAATTTGAGCTGTTTTCCAATGTTTTGGACCATACATATCTTCTTAGACCTGTGCCTATTTTGATGGAGAGCTGGGTGGGGGGGTCACTGTAGTGGAAGAAGGAATGCAAGAGAATTAGGAAAAAGTCTCGGGAATTTACTCTGTGTTGGTTCAACAGAGAGGTGAAATTTGTGTAGCTTTCTCAAAAATGACTTTTAAAACCTTGAGATAAAATGGACCCACTGTCACATTGGTGACTAATAAAATTTACTGTCATCATTTAGGTTTTTTTTCCGTATTTTATTGAAAGATACTCAAGGTCACTATGTGAACTGGAGTATAAGTCTAATTCATGTTAAGATGAAATAATTTATACAGGACGGTATTACACTTTGATTCAATGTAAATGTTAAATTTTGTATCTTGGCACATTAAATCATAGTAAGTGAGCATCTCCTTTTCTATTAAGATATTTGTGGTGATTTCTTCAAATCTAGAGAGGATACTAGACAAACTTTCAAAAAATTATTTCTTCTTCTTTGCCAAAGATTCATAGCAGAAGTTTAATAGATGCTGTGTGTGTAGAATGCTTATTAAATATTTATTGAACTTACAGTGATATTTGAAATAATACATGTTGACCCAAGTTAGTTAGATTTGGTTCCTTCCTAATATGACAGTTTTATTTGACTTGTTCTTAGCTTACATTATATGAACACACACACATATCTTAAGCTTTACATATCTACAGATAAAATCCTACATATGGCGTTTTTTTACACTCGGTGTTAGTTTTAACAGTTGTTTTAGAAGTTATTAACAGATAAATTGACAAATTAAAAATTCAAAAATTTAACTGTGGTTAGTGTCAGAGAATACTTTTAATATATGTGCATTTAAAATAATTATCAAGCATTGAAATCATCTTGAAAAATATGAAGTCTATCTTTTTTCTGCAAATCAGAAACAGTGCCAGAACTTTAGCTCATTCTCTGTATTTCTAATTAGATATGTTTAAAACTTACCAAGTGCCTGGCCCCCATGTTGTATTCTAAAAACTGCTCACAGACCTTTAACTTGTAATCTTTTTAGAAATTTTGCTAGCAGCTACAAATTCACCAGTATACTACAAAGGCTAAGAGTATGAACTTTGGTCCTGAACTCCGTACCAGTTATCTAACCTGCTCAAGGTACTCAAACTTGCCTTCCCTGTTTCTCCACAGTGAAGTGGAGACAGGTAGTACTGCCCTGTGGGGATGTTGCCAGGGTTACATGAGTTGATAAATATAAACCACTTAGAATTGTGTCTGGCATAGGGGAGGCTTGATGAACATTATTTTTTTTATTCTTTATAATTATTTTTACCTTCTCCCAATGGTTGATTAAAAGCAATTCAACTAATATTACTTTATATGCTTTAAAATCATACCAGGTCATACCAAACACACTGAGTCTCATGCTCTACATTATTCCACTGAAATGAAAATTTCAGAATACGCAATCAATACTTTTAATAAAACTTGCATTGTGTAAGGGCGATAATTAATTAGTGTAAATGAGATTTTCTTCATCTGTGTCACTAATATTCTGAGGAACTCAAAATAAAGTATTTAAAGCACATGTTTCAGAGAGTATGTAAATCTAATATAATAACTTCCATTTTTATTCCTATGGTGTTGTGGTATTTAATTAGTTAACATATGAAAAGTGCTTGGTGGTTGAAAAGCACTACGTAGGTGCTAAGTCTTCATTGTTAGCAACAAAAGATCAGGTTTGAAGGAACACATCAAGCACATCTACAAAGGAAATTATTTTATTGTAATTTTTGCTCTTCACCTTTGTGGAAAACTGCCATTAAAGTTTATTCTTTTAAGAGATTAAAACAGACTATTCACTGGAAATCTCAGTTCAGTTAACCCAGTGATAAATGGTGGGACTTTGCCTAAGCCACCTAAAACCAACACCTTTCCTTTGCATTATCAGTGAGGATAAGCATACTTAGCCCCTACCTACTTAATGCGGACATGGAAATAAATAGTCCTGCAAGTTAATGCTGGCTTTCAGCTCTTTGGAGGACGGTACTATTTATAGCTTTTATGATCATTGCTCAGTGGCACCACATTCCTTATGCACCCAGCAGACACAAGGGTGGTGAAACAGGTGAAGTGTCTCTACCCACAGCCTTGATTACGGGCTGGGCAGTCCTCCCTCCATTCCACCATCCCCTCAGAGATACAAAGTGTGGAAGACCCAGCAAGCTGGAGAGTTTCTGAGCTGCGAGCGCCTTAGAGAACACCTAGTCCAACCTCATGGTCCTTGGCACAAGTAAAATCACTAAGTGGGTGAACTGTATAGATGTTGTTGAAATTAAATTGCTTTTTTAAAAAATTGGCTAGTGCAAATCTCTCTCCCTCTCCTTCTGTCTTCTTTCTGTCCTCTCTCTCTCTGAATGTCTGCTGCTTTCACCATTCTGAACTGAGGGGCAAACCTACTTTGCTGACCTTGTTCTGATGCATTTGTGGTGTTTGAGGGATTAAAGAATGCAGGGATATTGGTCAGACAAGGACCCCACATGATCTCTTTTTTCTTAAGAGCTTTCAGCAGACAGTGAAGCAAAGTTATATAGGCTTTTCTTTTTCAGATGGCATTAATGTTTTAAAGTTTCTGAGGTCTTGTTGACCCATCCAGCTTTCCTTTCCACAGTCTAATTTTTCAACTTAATTTAACTTTGGTTTCTAACATTTCACCCTGGAGTTCTATTCCCGAGGCTGAGAAGTTCTCTGTGAGTTTCTATGGAGCATTTGGAAGCAAGAGGAGACATTTCAAATTGCCTCCAGCATTTGGGGAAGGAACAGGGATGATGATAAATATTTTTCATGAATAGTCAAGCAGAACAGAGAATTATGCTACCCAAAATGCCAATAGTGGATGTAGTGAGAAACACTTATGAAGTCTAGCTTAAAACTTTGTTTCTTTTTGACACATAAATACCAGAAATGTCACGGGCCTTCAGAACCTATCATGAATTTCAGATTCTTTCCTTGGAGCTAGTTTTGATATACTGACTAGTAAAGACAGGGAGACTGCACAAATGGATGAATTTCCTGGAGATTTATTCTCAGAGGGGCAAAAAAAAAAAAAAAGAAAATGGAAGAACCTGTAGCGGGCACTCTTGGTTGGCTGACCCATGGCCTTTGTAAAACCCCTCTCCTTTTCCTTTCTCTCAAGAGGCAGTAACAACTAGCTCCTCCTACCCCAAGCTTTCCTTTTAGATAAATGACCCTGTGACAACATTCTGACCAGTGATACATAAGTAAAAGCCTGCTTGGAGTGGGAATAGGGGCTTCTGATGAAAAAGATGGCTGGCACTAACCTACCCTTCTTCCTGTCCTGCTGTTGGTGGGACGTATAGAGACCTTGTTGAAACATAAGATGAAAATCGTGCACAGGCAACATCACTGCTCTACACTCTGGTGCACGGAAGTAAAGAAAGAGCCCGGGTCCTTGTCATGCTTCAGCAGCTGAGCTAATCTTAAGAACCGCTACCCTTGGTCTTGCTATGTAAAAACAGAAACTCTTGGTGTGAACCAGGTAGTTAGACCTTCTATTACTCCATCTGAATATGTTCCTAATAATACAGAATCAAGGAAAAATTACAAATATTTATATGCACAGTTTTGCTTATAGCTACCTCTGCCCTTGTCTCAGGGTGTTCTGCCAAACAGGATCACCTTATTCTTGCCCTGACCAGTCATTCAAATCTGTAAAAGCTCTCACTGAACTAATGTCAACATTTGCTTAGCAGATGTAAAAATGCCTAAGATACGATCCCTTTCTCAGTGAGCTTTGGCAACAGAGAAAAATGGTTTTACTAAATTATTTTGAGCTAATCAACACTAGAACCTTTAATATCGGTGTTTTGGAAAGCATAGCACGTGATTTTGAAAAGGAAGAAATTGGAGACATGGAGGCTGGGTAGGTAGTTGCTGCTTCCACTTAGGACAGGACAGTGTCCACAGTGGAGTCTACCTGGAGAGATGACATTGCTTTGTATGTGAATGTGTGACAAAAGGCAGACTTGAGAAGTTATCAGGGATACTTGCCTTTTTACTTTAACGACTTTCAAGTGCTTTCCTACATTTCCTGATCTTTCTTGCTGAAATCACCTATTTTAATATGAAAAATTAATTAAACAAGAAAATGACCAAAAAAAAAATGAGTGGAAGGATCTATGATGTGCTTGGTAGGAGTAAGAGTTGTTTACTGTTCAACAGTGATTACTCTGGCCTTGAATTCTGACTCTGCTACCCACAAATGTGAATTCACACCTTTGTAAGTTACCAAGCATCTCTTCACCTTAGTTCTTATTCTACTCTTTGTAAAATTGGGATAGAATTAGTATCTACTTCACAGTGTCACTGAAATGACTAAATGCAATAACATATATTAAGTGGCTAGAACAGTGCCTGGCATACAGAACATGCTTAAAAAATATTAGCTGGGGCTGGGGGTATAGCTCAGTGGCATAAGCGCTTGCCTGGCAAGCGCAAGGTCCTGAGTTCGATCCCTGGTACTGGAAAAAAAAAATTAAAAAAAATTTAAAAAAAATTAAAAATATTAGCTACTGTGTGTACAGCATCAAATGGGGTCATTGTTAATACCAAGAGATATACGAAGTGTTGAAACTCTCTCTTGTCGCTTAGGAGTTTAACAGCATAGGGGCAGGGTGTGAAGTGAGTAATTCAGTTTGTTGAATTTCCTAGAAAAAAGGTACAGACTCGGGATAGCTGTAGCTGAAGTAGGTCCTGCCATCGTACCTGGTTCCACATGTCACTCAAGCCAGGTTCTCTCTGCCTTTCCTTTACCAGTGTGAAGCCAAGAGTGAAGCTCTCCTGGGCGATTCTCCCCAGGAAGCAGGGAGGTGAACTTTGGATGCCGAGCTTCTAAAAAAGGCAGAATGGGTTCCACTTGCAGCTTGGGGCTTAGGAAAGAGATGTACATGAGAACATTTTCAACATTATTCAAAAAGAAGTTATTTTAGTTTAATCACTACGTATCATATCATTGTACTACATATTAAAAATAGAGAAAATTTTAGTGAAAATTAAAGAAAGAATTGGAAAAGAAGAGTCAGTCTGTTTAGGAGCGTTCAGAGAGAAGTTACTGGACTCAAACTAGAAGGAGAAAACAGATAATTCAATTTTAAGTTAGCAGAGAATTGGTGAAGGTGCTGTATATAGATGGCTGGTATTTGTCTTCATTTAATTTCATAAACATGGCAGTGTTTTTTTTCTTTGTCAACAGTATTTGTAGTTCTATAGCCATATTGTTTATCTCAGGGCTCTGGAATGCATATACCCTAGAGTCAGTATGGTAATGTACGAGTTTCCTGAGCTTGGGTTACATCATTACGCCCACATACATATGTAAACTTCACGCTGCAGTTATTTAACACAACAAAACCTAGCTACCAAAACAGCCTTTGTTCCTTTTGCTTCCACCACATGATATTGTTTGGAAGAGTGTTTAGGTTCTGAGCACATCAGACAAGGAATTTTTAAAATAATCAAGAGTTTGATTTCCTCCTGTAGATGTAGGTTTTCTATTTGAAGCATTGGAAAAACCACGTTTTGGGGCTCTGCTTTCATCTGAAGAGAGATCTGCAGTGATATATATGTTCTTAAAGGTAGATGTAAGGCATCTGTAGCATTCAAGTAGGGTGGAAAATTCCCCCTGTGTATTTTCTCCTTTCTCAGCCATCGAATGTATGTTTGGGGCCACAGTGAGTTTCCACTGATGCAGGCCTGGGTAGGGTGACAGCTCCCGTGTGCCCACTACCTCCATTCGTGGGTGTGCATTCCAGGGCAGAAGGAGAACGCCAGGAAGGACAGGTTGACGGCTTGCCCATACAGAGATGTAGCTGTGGCACTCTCCTGAGAGACAAGGCTGTGCTGACCTGTCGTTTTGTGCCCTCCTTTAGCGTACCTGAAGCCAGAGAAGTGAGGTGCAGCACAGGCAGAAGTGCTGGTGAACACGTGCGCACTGCCACGGGCTGACCAGAGAAGTGATGTCACAGTGAACTGGAAAAGAACTACTGAAACCATTTTCTTCAAAATTTTCTTCACATAAAGCGTAAGCTTTGAGACTTAAAATAATACAGTTAATATGTTGGAAAGAATTTCTGATGAAAAGAAGGCCATTGAGCAGACACAACTTTACATGGTTTTGTTGGCAGGATTCACAAACATATTCATTCTACTTAGTTCATGGTACAGCTGCTGAAATGGTAAACAATAGAGTAATAAAATCAAAAGAATAATTTTCTCCATTTCTGTGTGATAGGGAAAAATACAGGTAAGAAAACTTTACAAACAATCAGTATGCTACCTTGGTTTTTAAATTAACAACTTGCCCTTCAGTGTGCTAAATACGTATATGGCTAAGCATAGGAAAGAGAGAGAGAGAGAGAGACAGACAGACAGACAGAGACAGAGAGAGAGAGACTGTAGTTTCTTTTGTCTTGATGTTGTATAAAGAAGATACTTATTTTAAATAAAATGGATGAAGTCTGATTTGCTAATGAATGTATCTTTTATGTTCGGTACTGGGGATCAAACTCGGTCTCCTTCATGCTAGGCAAGTGCTCTACCACTGAGCTATTTCCTTGGCCTGTGTATCTGCCTGTCTATCTTTCTCTCTCTCTATCACCTACCTCTCCATTTCTTCAAGCATCTCTCTCTCTCTTTCTCTGTCTACCTAACCAGAAGGAGAGACAGATAATGCTTCTAGGTTTTGTCTTTTTCCTTCTTTGAGTTGACCTCCTTTGCAATAAAAGTTGGCGATTATGATGCACAACCTGACTCCTATACTTAAATGCATTTATATCTAGGTTTGTAGTTAACAGAGAAGTATGCACAATAATTTTCTTGATTTTCAGGAATCAGGAGTCGTTGAAATTAGAAAGACATTTATATCATTGTTCTCACATTCATGGCTAGTTTTATGATTATTCCCCATGGTTCTCTAGGTACTTTGCTCCATCTCACTATGAATTACTTGAGTGATTGGCTTTCCCATAAATGGCATAATAAAATATTTTATGATGGAGTGGGAGAAGACCTCTCAGCTGCTGGGCCTTAAATGGTATGGGGCATTAGAGTGTAGATGAAAACCTCTTTTGTTCCCAAGGCTCCACAGAGATGGAAGAGTTTCTGATAGTGCCGAAGGACAATTAAGTGTTAAAAATGCACGCAATATACTTATTATCTCTCATTAAATGTTTGTATCAGAAAATAGTTCTTTTCTTAAGAATGCACATTTATTTTGAATAGCTATCCACTCCCATGTAATTGTTTTGTGACAATAGATGGGGATAATAACTAGAATTTAGGCACAAGATATGACACTAAAATATTTCACACACTAGTCACTTTCTGATGTTTCACCATTCAAATCAATTTTGTTTTTTTGAGACAGGGTCTTGCTATGCAGTTCAGGCCAGCCTTGAGCTCACTTTATAACCCAGGCTGGCCTTGAACTTTCAATGATCATCCTGCCTCAGCCTCCCATGTGCTGGGATCACAGGCATGTGCTACCATGCCCGGGCTTCATATCAGTTTTAAAGACAATTTTTCACCTACATTGATGATATTTTACTGGATACTTTTGATCCACAGCAGTTTTCCTATGTTCATATGGTTTTGTCATTTGGGGAACACTGGACCTTCTTCATACCTGCCCTCCTGCTTCCAGTGTCACCTCACTGCACAAATAACTCCGGGTGATGTGGAACTTGTACTGGGTTCAACATCTATACCTTACTGCACATTTGTTTCTCAGGTTAGGATTGGGTACCTGAGAGCAGGAGAGATGTTAAGTAAATTTTTTTGGGAATAAGTGAGAAAAATAAAAAATGCCTGTGACCACAGGGGCCATCCAGGTAGATCTGTGAAGACTAAAGTAACCATTAGTATTCTGACAGTGAAGACAGTGCACAGTTCATTTAAAAAAATGCAGAGAAAAGATTTGAAAGCCTACAAGCTTGTTTCACATACAGGTAACATGACCAGAGAAGGCCATTTCTAGACATCACAGGAAAGAGAAAAAAGATCTGTCAATGTATGACTTTGGAAAGAAGTAAATGGGGGCTGGGGATATAGCTCAGTAGAGTAAGTGCTTGCCTAGCAAGCACAGGGTCCTGAGTTCGATCCCCAGTACCGCAAAAAAAAAAAAGAAGTTTTCAAGAACAGCAGAATGTGTTTTGGGCTGGGGATATAGCTCAGTGGAATAAGTGCTTGCCTAGCAAGCGCAGGGTCCTGAGTTCGATCCCCAGTACCACAAAAAAAAAAAAAAAAAAAAGAAGTAAAT
>PVLD010014815.1:0-50939 GCA_004027595.1 Dinomys branickii | reverse complement strand
ATCATTGTTTTCATCTCGTTTTTTATCTGAGAAATCATTGTGGGTATGTGGGTTATTTCTGCTTTAAGCTCTTTCATGGCCTGTTGGAGTTGTTTAATTTCGGATGCAATCGTTTCATATCTTGAAGTTATGAGGCTTCCTGGTTCCCTTGTTTCTTCCTCTTCAAAACTTGTTCTGGGTGGGGTTGAGTTTTGAGACTACATTTTGCTCCTCTGTTTTCCCATTTTTGGGTATCAGATTCAAAATGTGGAGCTATAAATTCCAAAGGCAGTTCAACAGGCGGAGGTCTGCTGCAAAGGCTGCTCCAATGATTCCTTCTCTTTGGGAGAATGTCCCTTAAGCTTTCTGCTGAGATTTGTTCTTCTGTCTTCCCTTTTTTTGGGTATCAGTTTTTGGAGTCCCTGCAGGCAGGAAGGTTCCAAGGTGCCAGTCTATCCTTTGGGGCTTTCTGCGCGGCCCGCCTGATGCGCGCAAAATTTGGGACTGCTGGGCGTTGCCGCCGCCAAAAAGCCGATCTCTGTCGGGAGCCATGCATCCCTGTTAAAACACTCCCCATCACTATTGGTCTCATAACTGAGGTGACTGCTAAGTAATTAATGATAGCACATGCTGTGTGGATACCATTGGAGATGGGGCAACTTGTAACCTGGGAGGGATGAAAGAGAACAACATGATGCCATGATATTTTATGGTCTGAATAATAAGCAATGCAAAAATTGCCTATTCTTGGCATTTTTCACCTAATATTTTCAGACTATAGTTGAATAGGGGTAACTGAAACTGCAGGATAACGGGGCTGTGGGTTCTACTATATTCTAAAACAGGAAAAATAAAAGCAGCAGTGAAGCAAGATGACAAGCTTAGTACCCCCTGCCAACCTATGCACTAGCCACTCCCTACCTACAACAGGCTCCTTCAGGTCCCAGAATCACACTCAAATCAACTCCAAAGCCCAAGAATCTGACCTGCGTGCTGTAATAAGGATGCTTGCGGAAACAAAGGTGGCACCGCCTGCTAAGAGTTTCCTTTGGGACTCTCTCACAAGGGGAATATGTTATCATTTATCCTTTGGAAACAAGTTCTCAATACCTAAACTCCTAGAAATAAAGGAAGGTGAAATGTATGTGACCCATTTGGTAAAAATGTGGACAAGGCAGGGCTCTGTTCCTAGCTGATCAAGGCATCCAAGAAGGTGATTTTTATTGATGAGCTGCTTGAGCAGGATGGATGTCCTCATCAGCCTAAGAAGTGCAGAAAACAGCAAAGCTGACAGAGAGGCCGAGGAGAGAAGGTGACACGCAGTGACGTGGGCAGGAAAGCATTTTTAAAGGAGCAGAGAGCCATAGATAACACGCAACTGAGCAGAAGCGTGCCATTGCCCACCATGGCCTCTGATTCTCAGGTGCAGATTCACTACCAGTCAGAGTGCCGGGCAGCTTTGTACAAGGAGGATTAGTGAAGGTTCCAGAGTGAGTTTCTTCATGCTGGAGTATGAAACTCTGCGCGCAATCCTTTCTTGGCCACAGTGTGGGAACACCAGAGTTTCGTATTATTCATGTTCTTTCTTTGGCCTTTTTTTATTTTCATTTTTTGAATCTTTGCCTAGGACAATGAAGGCCTTCAACTCACACCTAGGTTCTCATTCTAGAGACTTCAGCTTGGGACTGTATCTCAGATCACTTCTTCCTACTATCAGAAAAATGAAGAACAGAACATGAAACATCAGCAGGAAAGAGAGAACATGCTGAAGTACTAGGCAATTGAAGATGTGATTCCTGATCATTGGGAGAGCCAGGATGCAATACTTACTGAGCCCAGTCACTACACAGATGGCTATAAGAAGTCCTGGAGCCCGTGTTTGGACTCACTGGGTATTTCTACAGAGGAAGACTGGAGGTCTGGGGCACTCCAACACAAGCAGGATATTTTGCTGGCAGTACTATATGATAGTTTGGAAAGTTACTGTACATTGTCTTGATTGATCCTTGAACAACTTGTGAATTGAATTCACAGTCATTCCCAACTTACAGATGGAGAAATAGAGTCTGAGTTTAAACAAGCTGTATGTACCAGCATACAGAGCTAGTAAGTGACTGAATTTAAATCTGTCTCAGACTCAAATCCTATACTTATCAACGTTTTTCTATTCTCACCTATAGTGTATTACATCTCACAATTCCAGAATGGTCACTTCTAAGTTTGCACCTATGTAAAATTGGACTGATTTAAATTTGTGGGGAGAGTCTTTTGGAATGGGTGAGACATTTTAAAGGCCAAAACATTCTCAAGCAGGCAAATGATTCTTTAAAAGCTCATTGAAAAAATAATAAGGAAAATACATCTATGTGTGTAATAATTTCATTATTTATAAACGAGAGGAATATTTTATAGTGGTAAAAAAACCCCACATCTACTACTTTCAAACAATGTGGTTGGACTGACGGCATTGTGTACCTCTGCATTAGCACCCTCATCTCTACAGTAGGAGAACTATAGTGCCCTCCCTCCTGAGGTGGGAAAAATAAAATGAGTGTCCATTTGGCAAACACTTAGGAAAATCATGACAGAATAGTAAATATCGCATAACTTTTAGCTATTATTATTAACTTATAGTTCATCAATCATAGTGATAATAATTATATTTTTACATCATCAGAGATACACTGATTTTTCAGATGTGACCAGATACATATTCAGAAGCTCTAAGATCGCAGGGCTCTGAAACGGAAATATAGGAACCAAAACATTTCTGAGCTTTCTTGCAAGGTAAGCATTGCATAAGAAAACAAACAAAAACTCTTCCGCCCCTATCTCTCTAACGTCACAGTGACTTTTACAGGTCCCTTGATATTAAAAAATAATCAGTTCAGACCATGATTTTTCCACCGAATTGCAAGGTCTTTGAGGCAGGAATCACAAATCATCCGGGTTTGTAGATACAGACCCCAAACTTCCTCCGTGCTCCAGTGCAGCAAGCATGTGGCCAGGTAGTGACGGGTGTTTATCTAGTGTGCGGCGCGGAAGAAGGGAAGTAGCAAGGAACCTGGCATGTATATGCTGCCTGCTTTGAAACCAGGGACACCAGATGGAAAATGTTCAAAAAACAGTTGGGCAGGAAGACCAGGAAGTGACAGAAAGGATTGCGACTGTGAGTCACAGTGGACTCTGTCAGCAGGAGTCTCAGATACAGCTCAGTACAGTGGCATCAGCCCGTGGTGACACTTTCCTGTTGCCCTTCTTGCATTCCCCCTTTCTTATACTTCCTACCCAGCCTCAGCTTCTCAGGGCTTTCCGGGCACACCCTTCCCCTGCGATGCTTTGGCAGTCTCATTTTCTCTCTTCAGCTCTTGCTGCCTGACACTGTTACCAGAAAACCCTGAGCTGGAATCCAGGTCACTGCCTGTGCTTGTGTGAAACTGCATGTGACCAAGGCCAGTGCTGATTTAGCACAGTGATGGAACGTAGTCCCTGGGTCACTGTCACTCCCAAGGCTTAGGTCTTTGCTCTGCTGCTTTCTGTGTGAACCTTGACATGGCCTCAGCATGCCTCACCTTATTTCTACAGAAAATGGTCATAAGAACAGTAACACTATCTATCTTAGGGGTTACTCTAAGGAAAAAATACACTTAAATTGTGCCTGACAGATGGTATTCATTATATATTAATGCTCATTTGTCCTGGCATAGGGTCCTGCAAAATTTGTGTTGTCTCTACAATGGGACAGGATGCATTTTTTCCCTTTTGCTGGATGCCTCCTCTTTCTTCTTCCACTCAGCTATAGCTTAGTGCCATCCTGGGAATAACTTTGCTTGCGTTGATCAGCTCAATCTCTCACTCATTGTGTCTGTTTATTCCTAGGTGCAAAACACCAGCATCTAGACAGCACTCTGACTCCACATGGAAAAGTACAATTCTTTACCTCTCCCACTGGACTAAAGGCTTCCTAAGAGCAAGTGCTGTGGATTTGATATGTTTTAAACAGATGTGTGGTCTCCCCACAAAGTGAAGCTTTGCATCTCCTGGTGGCTTGTGTCTAGATGTGGTGGATACAACCAAAGCCTTCAGGGGAAAATTGAGTGTGGTTCATGTCAAACCTCTGTCATCCCCATGGTATAAGTCATGTGGGTCCCTCATCTGTATTGCTTCTTGCTTATTTATTACTGTGTTTTATATATGTGTGTATATATATATATATATATATATATATATATATTTTTTTTTTTTTTTAAAACAGGGTCTTGCTATACAGTTCAAGCTGCCTTGAGCTCACTTTTTAGCCCAGACTGGCTTCAAACTCACAACAATCCTCCTGCCTCAGCCTCCCAAGTGCTGGGATTACAGGCATGCACCACCATGCCTGGCTTTTACTACTGTGTTTTAATTTAGGGTTTTTCCCTTTCTCATTTGAACCTTTGAAAATGGCACGAGACTACTCTTACTTTGCTCCTTTAGTTCCAATTGCTTCTCTTCCCAAATGCTCTACATACTGCAGGGTAAATCTTCCTGAAATGCAAATTCGATTACTGTTTACGTCTGTATCTCTCCCAGGAAACTAAGTGTATCATAGATTTTCCTGTGTCAACTGCCCTGGAATGATGGCTGAGGCAAAACAGGTGCTTAGTGTACTGAACTTCACCTTCTCTTTCTTTTAATGTTTATATCCTCAGAAAGAACGAGCTACCTGTCCACGAGCAGGGTAAACAGAGAAATACATAGTGGCACATTCCCAAAAGATGAAACTGAAGAGCTGAATCTATTTGTACTAACACCGATAGATCTAAAACCAGAAGCTTAGGTGCACGGTGCATTTCAGAATAATATGCATAATATAATGCAATATATCTAAATTAATGCTGCATATATTTTTGGTGGTTAGCCAAAGTATAGAAAAGATGGATCATATACACAGAAAGTTATTTCTTCTTGAGGGGGCGGTAGAGAAATGACACTGAGGAGCACAGTATGTTGAGCTCAGCTTTATTTAAAGGGGGACAAAGAAAGAAGAGTGAGGGGAAGAGAGAGAATCAAAACATAATGGATAAAAAGAAACTTAAATAAATACAACTCTGCAAAAGCATGAAAAATTTTTAAGGAAGGGAAAACTTTTGGCTTCTTTCATTCATGGACAAAGAAGGAGGCCATCTGCTATTGATCGGAAAGAGAAACCAGTCACACTTGTTAGTCCTTGTGGTCTGAGATAGTGGTTGAGACTCCATGGAGACCCGGTCAGAATGAGCCTGCCCTGACCTGACAGCTCTTCACCTTGTGTCAGGGCACCACTGGTCCCAGAGCAGTGGCTAGTGGGAAATAGAGAAGGGAGGAAAAAGAAATAGAGCAAAAGAAGCAACAGAGAAATGCTGAATCAAGAATTTCCATATGGGGCAATATTAAACCATCCTGTATACATGTAAACGGAGTTCTCATAGAAGAGGAAAAAGAGAAAGGACTAGTGGAAACATTTGAGAAGAAAATAGAAAAAAATGGTGCATAGACTAGTGTATAGATAGAAAAAGTCCATAGACTCACAAGCAAAACAAATGCAAAGAAACTAAAGCCGGGCATGTCAAACTAGTGAAAACCTGTATTTCATATTTTCTGTGAAATTATATATGCCAACATTTTACTTCAAACATATTTTTAAAGTATGTCATACTTACTAGATTCACACTAAGTACTTGATGGTTGATCAGTTAAATGAATGAACCAGTGAGTAGATGTTACTTATATAATTAAAATTTGTCAAGGACAACAACACATTGCCTACTAGCAATGTACAATTTCTTAATGCCAAATAAGATGGTTTTTTTAACTCTGGATCTGATCTACTCAGCCATTTTGTTGGCATCAAATTTGTTGGAAATTTGGAACAAAGGATAAGTTTGTCAAAGAATTGTTAAATGAGTGACTGCTGGTTGAGTTGGCTAATTGTGGAGTTAACTGTCCATGGCTAACCCTACCCCTCCTCATTCCTTCCTTCTCTCTGTAAAAAGTCAGTCTTGACCCTGCAGATGGGAGGAACCATCAGCTGATGTTGGAAGTACAGCATTGCCACTGAGAAGAGGTAAGTAAATCAAATATTTTTCTTCTTATTTGAAGTGTTCCTTCATGGATCTTGGATTTTATTTTGAGTTTATTTTCTAGGGCTCTTTCCTCCCACCTTACAAGGACTACTTATGGAACATGGAAAGAATGTTTCTTCCTCTCTGAAAATCAAATGTTGATCAGGGAGGCACACGTCTAAAGAACTAGGAGGAGGAAGCTGCCAAGGTCCACCTTCCATCTGGGCAAGGGAGTCTCTTCTTCCATTGCCCTCTTTGATTTCTTGGATTGCATCAAATCCCTTAGTAAGGGTTTGTGGAGCCCTGCTGAATTCCCTTTCACTGCTCTTATGGTGCCATGCTTTTATGTGTATACCAATGTCAGATTACCACATCTCCCTCAACTTTGAGATCCATTGGAGCTAGCATTGTGTCCGCTTTGTGCTCATGTGAGCATGTGGAATGCTGGGCCTATCATAAGTGTTCAACGAACACTGTTGAATTAATGAGTAAGGAAAGAATGCAAGTTCTTTTTATTCCTCCATCCTCTGAGTCAGTGTGATGGTAGAAAACAAGTTATTGATTGACAACCAAAAGCTCTACTTAAGAAGAATGATTTGATTCTTCCTTCATCTCTCTTGGGAACCTCCAGTTGTCACCAATACATTTCTAAGTATAAGGAAAACAATGTTGGTCTGTTTCATAATAGTAAATGTATTCACCATACTGACTAATATTTATCTGGTCATGTCTCCTTATTTTGTACTATGAAATATCCATTGGTTTATGAGGTGGTGATATTAAATAGTTGCTTGAAATGATGTATTTAATTAACAAATTAACATTTCTTTATTCTCTGAGAGTCTCCTAGACCTGCTGAACTTCTCTTACTCCTTCAGTCATGTGAACTTTTGCACTCTCACCACTTTTTATAACTTAGCTGACTTAATTTGAGATGTACAGGGGCTGGGGATATAGCTCAGTGGAATAAGCACTTGTCTAGCAAGCGCAGGGTCCTGAGTTCGATCCCCAGTACTGCAAAAAAAAAAAAAAAATTGAGATGTACAGGTTGGGTAAAGACCCACTCCTAAAATTATTTCCTCAGTCAGATGATTTTGATTGATCTCCCTGTAATAGAATCCCACTGCACTTGTCACTTGTCTTCCTAATACTCACGGTTGTGTCTTTTTGCAGAGTCAGCCTGCATCTCTTCTGTTCAAGTAGATTACAGTTTCTTTAAGCAAAAGGGTGCCATTCGGCTTTTTGTGCCAGTGAGTTTTCTGGGTTTAATACCACATCTGCCATACAGTAGTTGCCCAATACAAATACTTGCTGAACAAATGAATAAATGTGTGCCGCAGACATTTAACACAGAGGTCCGGTTTTGTCTTTGGTTTTAGTTACTCTAAAATCTACCCAAAGCACCGTCCTGTAGCTCCCGTTCACATCTTCCTAGGCAATGGCAATACACAGATGAGTTGACCACGGGGTAAGATCATGGTTTACTCCTGACCACACCAAGTTGTGTTTTGTGACACCTGTATATTGTGAAAGGAAAAGAACTAGACAGAAATTTTATGTGCACTTATGTTATCTCAGGAATTTCTATAAAGGTTTTTGTGATCTGTTATTTTATTAACCTCTTTTTTTTTCCTTAAAGAAATCGGTGCTAGCCAGGTGTGATGGTGCACACCTGTGCCTGCAGTTCTAACACTGGGAGGCTGAGGCTAGAGGGCTGCAAGTGTGAGCTCAGCCTGGATGTCTCAGCTGTTTAGTGAGACTCCGCCTCAATATAAAAAGTAAGGAAAAAGGGTTGGGACTGTGGCTCAGTGTAAAGGCTCTGAGATCAGTCCCCAGTACTGCAAAAAAGGAGGGGTATTCAAAGGTGTTTCTTGCATCAGAGAAACACCTAAGTATACAGACCAATATATGGTAGGGATGACATCAAAACTCAGCCACCACTGGTTCTGGAGCCTGCACTGTTCCATCCATGTTACATGTGGGGTCCACCCTCTCCATGAGAGAATCACCTGCTTCTAGCCCAGCCTTGCCCTGTGTGGGAGGAGTAGGAAGGGCAGTGGTCCCTTCTCAGTGGCACTTGCCTCTCTGGTACTGGCACACAGGACCCCTCCTTCCCACCGCACCAGACACACATTGGTACAAGCCCCCATTTGATCAGTAGGAAATCATTATTGCATTGCTAGGAAAATGAAACAAGGTGAGTTTTCTAAGATCTACAGTGACAACGAGGAATGAGGGGCTGCCACGAGGACCCTGCAGCCAAATGTGTAAGTCTGCCACCCACCACGTCACAAATGGCCCTTCTCACATTTGCCTCAGAAGATAGGAAACTTTAATTGTGGTGCATAATTAGCATACAGTGACCCCAGAGGGTCAGCCAGGGGACAGGGTGGAGGCAGGTCCAGGTTCCAAAGAAAAGTTCCAACAGAGTAAGACATAGAACTGTTTCTGCCCTGGAGGCAGACAGGCTATGGTTTCCTGGAAACCAGATGGTTTTCTCTACATCATACCTGCTGACTGTAGTCTCTCCAGAAACCTCCTTGTCTGCCAAGTGGCCTCTCCTTGGTCACCCTATTTTGTGTAGGAGGCACATCTGTGGGGATTTCACATGGTGACAGTGAACCATGAAAATGACAATAATTCTCAAAGAATGAAACTTATCTCTTTCCTAGCGCTCCTTCCAATCTTCAGGCATCAAGAGGAGGTCTCATCCCCTCCTGATTTCAATGCCTCTCTAACACTTTCTAATCTTCCTTTTGGACAAGAGGGAGGAACCCTTGGATCTGAGGTCTTAGGCACACAATAGCAGACAGCAGCAACTCCATAGTGGTGTTTTATTTAGTCTTATTTAATTTTACTTTTTACTATTATTTGTGATGGATGACATTTGTTTCACATATATGTTAATGATTTAAAGTATATTTAATAATATATTTATTTATATATGATAAGAAAGCCCATTTAAATAAAACTGATAGCTGAGAGATGAGGTACAGAGTTGGGAAACTAAGTTATTTGAGACTAAGAAACTGTACATTATTAGTGCACATTGTGGATTGCTTGAGAAATGAAATATAGCAGCTAAGATGGTACAAAAATTACTAAGATGTTGGAAATGTGGCTTCTTAATAGTTGAACATCATTGAGATATTTCTCCTAATCTTGTCTCTCTTAATTTCTATCCACAGGTCCTCTTAGCAAACATAGAATTTCATTTTATCTCCTCTTCAATAACCTGAGGTTGTGATATTAAAGAAGACAATTATATTCCTAAAAGCTTCTTTTCTCACAAAAGAAATCTTGTGCCCTTATATTATTTTTTTCATGGTAGTAACAGTGGTGATTTTCATTTCTTCCCACTCTTGCCATTTGCTGAACAGTTCAGTTTTTCAGTCTCTCCATTAAAGAATACTGCACAGAACTGAGTATACAATATCAGTTTATATAGGACACCTCACACAAAATATCTCATCTTCCCCATTCCTGTCATTTCCCCACTAGTTTGTGAGAACATTAAGGATATTTTATTTTGGCCTTTTTGTAGTAATGATGTGCTCTATTGATATTGCCACACAGCTTAATGATCAGAGAAGAGCCCTGGTCCCCCTCCCATGTGTTCCCACATGTGCTTAAGACATTAGCCGTTGTGTTGAACTTAGAGTGGCACACAGCCCAGCTTCCAAAGCAGTTTACAAAAAGAGGTGGCCATTACTTGCCAGGTTGGGTCAGGAAACTGTTGCTCCAGGGAGGTTAATAGCTAGCTAATTACTTCCAATCAAGAAGTTACACCACAAATTCCTTAGGTACACTAACCAAAAGGACTCACCTTTGGGTCTACATAAGAGATAAATGGGAAACTTTAGTAAGAAAAACAAAGTCCACCCACATTATTAAGTAAAGGGAAGAGTAGTCAAGGTCATTTCACATATGTGTGATGGTAAAGCCCATGCTCCAAAGTAACAGAGTCATCCAAGAGAGACTGTAGGATGACCAGACACTCAAATGTTGTCTGTGGGAGAGGTGTACAAAGAACTACGGCCATGTGGCCGTAGCTAGGTCGGCCTTAGAGAGGTCCAGGAAATACTAAGATTGAAAAGTGGAATGATCAACAGGCTAACACAGGATCACCGATAAACATCATCATGCTTTACAGTGTTTAGTCAGTGCTTAATGCACATCTAGGCCCCGCCCATTGTAAGGCACAGCTGGGTGCTGATGCGGTAGCTCTGCAGCAGTCAACATCTTTCTTTTGTAAGCTGCCTTAGACAAATACATGGAAACCACCGGGCATTCTTAAGAGCGTGGTTACAGCTGGGCCCCAACCCCACAACCCGGTGCTGGGAAGCCCCTGTTAGGGAAGGCTGCCCATGCCATACTGCTCTGAGTCCCATGCACCTCCACTTCTGTATATTGCTTCCTTTTGCAGCTCAGAAGCTGTATTTATCTTTACACCCCTTCAGTCTCAGCTGTTTGAAATATCAAGACTGGAATCTTACTGGCTTCTAAGAGGAAAGGTTTCGTTTCTGATGCAGCCAACGTCATAGTTTAGGAGATGCTTGGCAGGGTCAGTTCAAACATGAGACCCCACAAGCCCACCCCTCAGGATGACAGCGAGTCAGCAGAAAACAGTATGTAAGACAGTCAACACCTAGACACTGTCTACTACAGGAGGATAAAAGGAAATGCAGGCCGTGTTGTTCTGTCTCCCCAGGATGCAAAGTGGGGATACAGGAAAGGTTGTACAAGCCTGACTATCTTACTGGGGGGGGGTTGACTAAACCTGTGTATCTCACAAAGTGAGAGGTTTGGCTAAGTCTCAATATCTTATCTCAACATAGTGATAACACAGGGTCAGTGTTTTTCTTTGTTTCCTGAGATGCTGGCTTTTATATCCTAACTACAGCCAGCCATACAACTTCTCCTGCACTGAAATCCTCTTTTCATCCAATCCTGAAATATATTATTTTACCAATCCAAATATGTCAGGGATTTTATTGCATTTGCATTTCAAACCTGATAAAATCATTTTCCGGGTGACATTTTTCCTTGAAGGCAACTTCAAATTGAATATTTTTTCCCTTGTTATCTCTCTCTCTCTCTCTTTCCAGGCCAACTTCACTTTCAGATTGCAAATCACTCAATATCAAGAGAGAGAGACGACGATCCAGTGCTGCCATCTTCCCCTCCCCAGTGAGCGGGGCGGTTTCAGCTTTGCATTTCCGACACAGGTCTATCCTTATAGAAAAGCTTTTGCAAGCATCTTGAAATATCTTTATCGTCCACATTTCACAAGTTGATTGCTGCTTTTTGCCAGATGCTACCAGTGAATGCTGCCTATCATGCCCGAAGGAAAGCAAGGCTAGGAGCAAAATGCATGTTTGCATTCCAGGACTACATCCTTCATGTGTGACCCTCACCCTTAATTTTCTTTAAACATTTGTAACAAAGGAGAAAGGGTTTGAGTAAAAAACTTCTGGACATGAAATCTTTTTGCATAGAAGAGTGGCTGCTTTGCAAACAGGAAAAGCAACACCGAATCTTTTTGGTAGTTTGGAAAATTAAGTAACGCCTCTTAGGTTCCCAGCATGAATGATGTTATTGTGAGTTATTTTTGATCCATTTTCACCCAAATCTTCTGCAAGTGTTTCCAGGAAGATCTTTAGCATGAATGATTTACACTGGGGAATGCCAGAGTTCAATAAGGGAAGAAAGGAAGCTTGGAATCCCGCGATTGCTGTGTGAAGACACTTGACGATGAGAGACCCTAGACTGTACTTAACCACTGCAGCCTCTATCTTCTCTGTAAAATGGAGTTAATGAACTGCAACCTGTCGGGGTTGGTAAGGGTACAATCATTTATAGCATTTCAAATAGCTGTGCCATCTTCAAAATGGTGTTTTTGCCATCGATAAGAGGTAATTTGCATGGGATTTCTACCAATCCTGCAATGTGCCAAGAACTTTATGTGCCGTGTCCTACTGAATCCTCGCTACAATCCAGGGTAGTGGCCATCCTTTTGATTTTGACACACAAGTAAACGGAAGCATGAAAACATCAGATGCTTTAAGTCCCATGTGGCAGAGCCACATTCATCCCCAAGGTGTGGTCTTTACTGTCACCATGGCTGTATTCACTCTGCCAAAGATGCGGGTTTTTTAAAACCTAAAATTAAAAAGGAAAGCAAAGGGAAATTGCTATGATATAAGGGAAAGAAATTCAACACTCTAAAAACAATTTTCTTGGCATTTCCTGGAAATACTAATTGAAAGCTTGTTTAAACACCCAGGACTGGACTGTCATCCAGATGGCAAAACATACAATTAAAATAATTATCCCATTCTAGCAATGTAGAAATATCATTTATTATTATTAATATAGTACCCTATTCAGACAGAATAAAGTATTTAAACTATATTCCTCTGGTAATATTTAGCACAGCCCCATAAGAATGAAGATTATCTGTCTTTTGGACAAAGTCTTTATACAACAAGTTTTATTTTCATTCACCTTTGTCTGATAAGAATGCTTACGCACCCATTCCCTTACCCAGCAGCACCATCACTGGAAACAGTCTTAGTCTCATCCCAGACATGGCTCATTAATGGCCCCTATGTCCACGCCACCTAGCTATTAAGAGCTAGTGTAGGAATTAGCGTTTGTTTTTCTTTAAACTCTTAGATCAATGTTTGGGCTTGTGATCAGACAAATGCTTTTCTAATTTTGGAAATCATATAAATAAATATAAATGAAATTGAAGCTTTAACATTTTAAGCTTAGGTCCATAAACCTATCCTATCAGATCCTAGTATTTTCAGTTTAATGAACAGGTAGATGAAGAAATGAATGAAAAGAAAAGAACTTAAAATGCAAGAGTGTAAATATCCATTTTGTTGGAACAAAATATTGAGGAATACTTAGATTTCCAGCTTCAGGGAAAAGGTTATGTATGTCATTGTTTAGCAACTTGATGGTACACGGGGAAATTATTTGAAAAGAATACATAATATCATTTAATATCCTATTTCTATGTTGTATTTGTTATATGTTTATTGAAACAAAAAACTAGAAATCAAAGTTGTATACAGTGGATGATTATGAGCCTCAGAAAATTAACAGAAAAGAAATTCATCAAACTGTTAATACCATCCTGTATTTGATAAGAAAAAGGTTATTTTAAAAAAATTCTTACATATTTACATTTCTTGATGATCATCCTACTCTCATAATAAAAATGTTCACTGGTGCATTTAAAAAATTCTAATCTGCATATAAGGAAGGAAAATGAGAATGCTCACCTGATCCCAATATAGATTATATAATAACCATGAAAAATACAAATGATGAGACTTTGAATCCTCTCACTTGTTCCTGAAATACTTTGCAGGCTATGTAGCAATGTAATTCTCAGAATTTCATTGACAAGTTTATTAATATATTATTTTGTTACTGCATTCCTGAAACACCAGCTGCTGAGGGCTCAGGGCTATTTACTTATCAGTTCTGAGTGGAGCGGAGAGCATTCCTGGGCCAATTCAGTGAGGCTTCACTTACTGGAGAAGACAAAGGAGCCTAAGAAACCATTTAATAGAAGAACATAGAAAGTTGGCAGACTTCTCGCCACTATTGCCAGTCAATTTTACTTAAGAGCAGGAACACACACACACACACACACACACACACACACACACACACACTCACACAGATGCACATATACACACCATCACACACACATATCCATATGAAAAAAATGAATAAATATGAAAAATTTCCATTGGGTCCCTTCTTTGCTCAATATTTATCACATAACTCCTCATCAAGTCCAAATTCCTGAGCCCAGGCAAGGACACTGCGTGTAGATAAGAAGGGGTCGGGGGGCTTTGGAAACAGGTGCCGGTGTTCTGGTCTTAGGTTGGTCAGCAGCTGCTGGTGGAATGCAGACTAGGTGCTTAATACTTCTGAATGAAAAACGCCTACTTGGGAAATGAGAGCACTACTACATAGAAAGGAAAAATGGAGGATTACAGACCTGTGTTAAATAGAGGATTGTCACTTCCCTCCCCTGCGGCCTGTCCCTTTTCACTTATGTGTCACCCACAGGTGATTTCTTTATATTCTCCCAATATTCCATAATCTTTTGTTCTCATATATAGTTAGCACTTTAAAGTTTGTTTGTTGTGTTGGAAATGACTGCAACTTTGCCTTCTAGTACCACACATTTTGTACACTCCATGTCCCCTTATGTAGGTGAGACCTTCTGGATTACCCATCAACTAAACTTTTTCTGAGTCCTAGGGGAGATGAAATCCCCAATCCTGTTCCTATATACTCTTGACACGGTACCATTACCATCGCAGAGAACCTAGTATGGTTTCCCATTTCCCATTTGTTGATTCTTTGTTTAGTGCCTTTTTCTTCTACTAGAATGCAAATTAGAAGAGGAAATTGGCTCTTGGTTCTAAAATATTTCATAGCAACTAGTACAGTGCCTGGCAGAACAGATTCAGAACATGTATTTGTAAAATAAAGGTAGTAAAATTACAGAATTGCCTGTTTTAATTCACTTGACTGTACTGGCTAGGCTCAGAAGTGGGAAAGAATGGTGATCAAAGAAAATAAGTGTTGCAAGAGGACAATACAAATAATAAACATTAGTAGAGTTAAAAACGAACCCAATTGAATACTTGACAAAGATTACACTAAAAGTTAGGAAGATGTTAACCACTTAACAGTTTACCTTAAGTGTCACTCAGGCAGGGTGTTTGTTTACAGACTGACTATGCTAAGCATTGCTCAGGCAGTTGTCATTTCAAACAGTTGATTTGTGTGTTGAATAAGTTTGATAAAATTATTGTTTTATATTTCCTGTTAGGTTGTCTTATAAAAATAATGAAAAGTACATAATTTTTAGCTATCTTGTATTGAAATAATTAGATAGGTAAGTGTTTAAAGCATTCTAAGTTTTGCATAAGGAGACACAGGCCAGACAAGGGGCACTCATCCCACATGGGAGCAAGCAGACCTGTGCTACACATACGTCACCCTGACACAAGGGTGCGACTCTCACACAGCATGGGGCAGCAGAGGCAAAGAATAACTAGCTGATCTCACCGTGGATGTGGACAATGCCCAAGAAAGAAGGGAGCAACCAGATCCCACTACTGTAGGCATTAAGTCCAACAGTGTGCTCCGACTCCTGCCCGAAGGCCTACATCCAACAGAGACCAGAGTGTTGATTATGTTCCTCACCTGCCAACAGGAGCAAGGACATACTTTGGCTTGGACAGTAGCCTGTATGGGGGAAACAGACAGAGGCTTCACGTGCAGGGAGTGTACCTCAAAATAGGCCCTAAAGATAGGCACAGAAAATCATGCCTGGGGTGATCCTGCATCTGAGGATCTTGGAAAGTAACCAGTCATTCGGTAACACAGGAATTTTTGCTTTGACTCAATCTGTTTTTGATTTTTCTGTTTTATTTTTAAACTTTCCTTCATTGAGTTTTTTTCTTTTTTTGAAGGGGGATTCTTTTCCATTTTTTAGTTTCTTTCCTTTCCTTTTCTCTTTTCCCCTTTCAATTTTTCCTCTTTATCTTCCTTTTATTTTCTGTTTCGCTCCCTTTACCTGTTTTTTCTTGTCTGTTCTTTCTTTTGACTATTGTCTTACACCATTTATTTCCCTTTACTCCTCACTAGGACTCCCTGTCTCATTTTTCTCTACTCTTTCTCATATCCCATTAAATTTTTAAATTTTGCTTTTTTTCATTGCCTAGTTCCTCACTCCCTCTACCTTCATTACCATAGTTACTAAGCTTTATGACTCTCTAGGTAGCTTGATCTCTCTGTGCTAACGCTCTTGAATACTGTTCTATTACTAGTAGAGGTAGCAAGGGAATTCCATTTAATAGATATTTACTGTTGGTCAATATTTGGTTTGTCTTAGGTTCATACCATAATTATAGACCTCTTTTCTGTGGTGAAGGGTGGTACTTTATTGGTCCTTGGGGTTTGTCAATATTCAGTTTATATCTAATGCAGTAATTGATGCTGAGCTTCCTGATATAACCAGTATGACACACTGTTGCTATTAATTGGCTTTCATGGAATGAGAATATCTGGATTGCCTTGGTACTGTTAATAATACTGTGGACCATTCCTGGAAAACTGCATAGTGGGCCAAGTAAGCCTCACCCTCTCATCTCAAATAAATGATCTGGGACAGAGGCAAAGGCCAATAGTGAGCTACACTCAGAGGAGACCACTGAAATGTAGGGGGAGAAAGGGGATGAGAAGATGATTGAGATATGTTATGTATATCTACTAACTCCACCCAAGGGATGTAAACATTAGGTACTACAAATACACCACAATAAGGAAAATGACCTCAGAAAAATATAATTTTCATTTTTATTAATACATGTTTGTGTACATAACGATCACATTCATCGTGGGATGTTGGTACACGCACTTGACCCACCTGCATTCTTTGTACTTTCTTTTCTCCTCCCCTCCATTCCCCTGCCCCATCTCTTGGATTCTTCCCCATTTGCAAAAGATATCAGTACTAAGTTAAAAATAGTGATACACTTTAGATTGCATGAAGTATGTCAAAAAAGTTAAAGTAACAACTAAAATAATTGAAATAGAGAATGAAACTCACAGGCTGGTAAAGAAGGAAAAAGAAAATTAGGATAGAAAGAGTGGGAAGCTCAGTTAATCACCAAAAAACTGAAAAGAGATGTGATGCAAGAAAGAGAAGAGAAAGAGTAAGTAGGCAGAGCTCTTAAGATTGTGTAAGTAGGAGCATGCCAGCAATCCCAGTATTCAGGAAGCTGAGGCAGGAGGATCACTGCAAGATCAAAGGTAACCTGGGCTACAAAGTGAGTTCAAGGCCAGCCTAAATTACAGATAGAGAGTATGTCTCAAAAAGAAAAAAGATTGTGTAAATAAATGTGGTTTAAAACTTTTCAAGTAATTTCAAATTTATAGAAAGCTCTTTTTTTTTTTTCGGTACTGGGGATTGAACTCAGGACCCTGCGCTTGCTGGGCAAGCGCTTATTCCACTGAGCTATATCCCCAGCCCCTATAGAAAGCTCTTAAAGAAGATTTAAATGAAAAGAGAGACATTCTACATTCCAGGAAGATTTATTTTTTCTTTTGATTAACACACATATGCAGTGCATAATGAATGCATTCAGCAGGGCAGTGGATACATGTACAAAACACATCTTAATTCTTTGCTCTCTCCCTTCTCATTGTCTCATTTCCCCAAATGTCTCCCTCCATCTCTTAATCTTCTTCCTATTTGCAAAAGATCTATCTCCTTGTTTTCTGTTATTCACCTTTTACATTGCATTTTAATTTATTTACACTTTGGTATTCTCACATAGGATAAACCACGTGATATTGAAGCTTGTGCATCTTATTATTTCACTTAACAATATGATCTTACGGTTCATCTGTTTTCCTACAGGTGAATCAAATTTATCCTTCTATGTTGCGGAGTAGTACTCCATTGTGTATAAATGAAAATTTTATTTATCCATTAATCTAATGATAGACATATAAGCCACTTGAAGATTTAGGTATTATAAATTGAGCTCCTATACACATAGACATTCATGCATCAATGCAGTATGATGCTTTTAACATTCCATAATTTTTATAGTAGTTTACATGCCCAACATCACTGTAGAAGGATTTCTTTTTCCTTGAAACTTCACCAGAATTTGTTATTAATTGATTTCTTGATGATAGCCATTCGTTCTGGAGTAAGATAGAATCTTAGTGTTGTTGAATTTGCATTTCTCTAATGGCCAGAGAGAATGAACCTTTTGCCATATACATGCTGGTTACTTATACTTTTCTTTTGAGAAGCATTTTCTTTTCAGTTGCCTACTTTTTATTGTGATTTTTACTTTGTGTCTTTACTAATTGTTTTCTTTATATATTCTAGGTATTAGTTCCCATCTGAGGCATAGTTGGCAATTTCTTTCCCATTCTGTAGGTTGTCTCATCACTGTATTGTTTCCTTTGCTGCTCAGAAGCTTTTAAATTTGATATGATCCCATTTGCTGATTATTGATATTATTGTACAGTTGGGGGTCTGCTTAGAAAGTTCTTGACTGTGTCTATGTTTTCAACACTTTTACCTATTTAATCATCCAGAAGATTAAATGTTTCACTTTTGATATTTAGAGAATTGATCCATTTTAATTTTACTATAGTACATGGAGAGAGTTTGAGAGCTGATATTACCCTGATCCTAAAACTAGGGAATGACCTAGCTATGAAAGAAAATTATAGGCCAGTATTCTTATTGAACATAGACACCAAATTCCTCAACAAGATTCTGGAAAACACAAATCAACAGATTATTAAAATGATCATACATCATGGTGAAGTAGACTTCATTCCATAGATGCAAATATGGCTAAACATACACAAATCAGTAAGGGCATACACCACTAGAAATTAGGACAAAACCTTTTGATCATCTCAATAGATGTAGAAGAGGGTTTTGACAAAATCCAATATTTATTCATGATAAAAACTCTGAAGAAAATCATTATATAAAGATTTTATTTCAATCTGATATAAGTCATTTATGTCAAACATTCACATTGTATTAAATGGGGGAAAAACTGAAATCTTTCCCTGTAAAATCAGGAACAACGATGTTCACTATCACCACTCTTGCTTAACATAGTACTCAAAACATCAAAAAAGGGGTGTGTATAGGAAAGGAGGAAGTCAGTTTATCATTTTGAGCTGACACGATCCTCTCCATAAAGACTGAAACAATTTTACCAAAAGACTCCTGAAACTAATAAATTCAGGAAGGGAGAAGAATACAGAATCAACACCAAAAATCATGGCATTCTTGTACACTAAAAAGAAATTAGAAAATGATACCATTCATAATAGCAGCAAGGAAAATTTAAATATGTAGGAAATAAACTAATCAAAGAAGTGAAAGACCTCTATAATGAGAACTACAGACTCTGAAAAAGAAGATCAAACAAAACATCAGAAAATGGAAAGGTATCCACTGTTCATGGACAGGTAGGATCAATATTGTCAAAATGACCATCCTTTCAAAACTGACATTTAAATTTAAGGCAATCTTTATCAACATATTGACAGCATTCCTCACAGAACTGGAGAAAACAACACTAAAATTCATATGGATCCCTGGGAGAGCTGGAATAACAAAAGCAATCTTGGACAAAAAGGGTAAAGTGGACTGCACCACAATCCCAAATTTCAAATTGTATTGCAAAGCTACAAAGATAAAAACAGCATGACACGTGTGCAAAAACAGACCTGGGGATCAAGAGAAGAGAACAGAAAATTTAGAAACAAACTGAGGTACATTCAGTCCTCCAATCTAAGAAAAACAGGCCAAAATTTTATGCTGCAGGCAAGACAATCTCTTTAATAAGTGGTGATGGGAAAACTAGCTTTACATATTCCAGATTGAACCTATGCCCATATCTTTCCAGAGACATTTAATAACAACAGAAAGTGATAATTTTTCCCCAAACTCATCCAAAACGCCAATAGTACTGCACCTTCTTTATAATTTAACATGGTTGTAGAATTTATATAGAACAAATGACCAAAAATAGCAAAGTCCTTCCTACAGAAAATAAAAGGAATCAATGCTTGCCCAGCCCAATCAGGTTTATTATCAAAGTATGATGATTAAGAAATGTGGGTGTGCCGCAGGGATTCTTAAATGGATTAGAATAAGTAAGAGAAGAACAGCGTATGTGAAGGAATGCCTACATAGGTAGGGAAACTGCATCTGTACCAGAGAGGAGTGTTGGGGTTTGTATCTAGTTGTCTCCCCAGCCTCATGTACTCATGAACAGGGATGAAGCTTTTGGGAAATGATTGGATCAGGGAGCATGGTTTATGGAGCTAAATGGGATGCTGAGAGGTGAAGCCTGGTGTGGAGAGGTGTGTCACTGGAGGCGTGGGTTTGTTCTCTTCCCTTGATCGCCCCCCACCCCTTCTTCCTGTTTGCCATACCCTGAGCAGCTCTTCTCTGCTGTGTTCCTCTGCCATACCATCCTGTCTTGGAGCCAGCTGACCATAGATTAAAATGTGAGAGAGTAATATCTGAAGCTGTGAGGGTGAATCTGGACACCCTTAAAGTTGGAGAAGTCATGAACACACACCGCCTGAGACAAGCTGCAAAGACTGAGCAAAGTCAGCCCAAGAGAGGGGTCATGAGTCCCAGTGTCATAGGAGTAAGAAGCCCTTTGGAGTTTGCATCTTATCACAACTAGCCCCGGGTGCTGGACATGCAAGTGTAGGATTTAATGTCTGCCTTGCTAGGTTCTGTTTTGCTTTAGTCATGTTCCTTTCTATTACCTTATCTTTCCATGTCGTAATGTGAATGTTTTTGTTCTTTTTCTCCCCAGGGCACTGAGAATTGAACTCAGGACCTTGTGCTTCCCAGAGAGGGGCTTGTGCTCCCCTCTACCACTGTGTGTTCAAAGTGTTTAACTTTCATTTGTACAAGCGCTTAGAACTACGAGTTTACCTTCAATCTCAAAGGAGACTTTGGATTTATATTTTTCAGCAATGGTGAAATTGTTAGAACATTGTCAGATTTTATAGATGAATTAAATGCAATTTTGCAGAAAGGAATATGCATGAGTCTTTGGGGAGTGAAGGGCAGAATATTATGGTTTATATCTGGATGTTCCCCCAAAGCCTCATGCGCTCATAAGTGGGGCTTTTGAGAGGTGATTACACTACAGCGAGAGGATACTCATCAGTGGACCAATCCATAGCTAAATGTGATGCTAGGAGGCGAAGCCTGGTGGGAGAAGGTGGATCACTGGGGGTGTGGCCTGGAGGGGTGTATTTCCCTACCACTTCCCTTGATTTCTCTCTCCATCCTGTCTGCCCCTCCCCGAGCAGCCATTCTCTGCCCAGACCCTCCACCACATCGTCCTGTCTTGGAGCGAGCTGATTATGAACTGAAATGTGAACCAAATACACCTCTCCTCCTTTCAGTTGTGAGTGTCAGGTATTTTGTCTCAAGAATGAAGAGGTGACTAAGATAGAAGGTAACTGTGTCAGTGAGGAAGGGACAGCCTCTTTAACTGAATGAGAGAGAGAGAGAGAGAGAGAGAGAGATTTCAATATTTTAAAAAGAATCAAATGCTTAAATACGAAAACAAATTTTCATATTTTACAAGTAAAAAATAAGGAGAACATCTTTGTGACACATTGGAAAAGTAGATTTTCTTAAGATATAAAATTCTTATGCACAGATTGGTAAGTTTCACCCTGCCCTGAGTAAGACATTTTGTTCATTAATATGTAAATGTGATGCGCAAAAGCTAAGCAAACTACAAAAAGTACAAGTTATTAACAACACATATAGCTGCCAAAGTGATATGAAAAATCCCCCTAGACTCAATGAGACATACTGAACAACCAATAGTAAAATGGAAAAATTCATGGATGAGCTTCCATAGAAGCAAAAGAATACATGGGAAATAAAATCAGAAAAGATGTTCATTTTATTGCTAACCAGAGAAGCTCAAATTAAAGCCACAAGAAGCATTTATACATGCCAATTTCTTTAAATTACAAAGTTTGAAAATATGGATATAGAGGATGGTCAGCAAGTACAAATATTTACAATGACTTTAGAAACCATTAGTCATTGTCTAATATAAAGAACTAAATGCCCTAGGGGCCAGCAATTGCACTTCTAGGAACATGTCCTACAGAAGCTCGACATTGCTGGCACTGTTGCTCCCAGAAGGGCATGAAAAAGCAAAACAAATCTGGGAACATCCAACACTTTCAACTGTAGGTTGGAAATAAATTGTAAATAAATAAATAAATAGCACATCCACACAATAGACTATCATGTAGAAGTGACAACAGGCAAACAATAGCTATACATGTCATAGATTTCACTGAATGATTTCAGGACAAAGTAAAACAAAACAAATATGAAAGCCAGGCATTGTGGTACAGGACTATACTCTTAAGACTGAGGTTGCTGAGGCAGAAAAATTGCAAGCGTGAGGCCAGTTGGGCTACATAGTGAGACCCTATCTTGCTCAAAAAGGAAGGGGATTTTAAAATGGATGTAGAGGAAAAGGAGGAAAGGGAAAGGGGGTGAACAGTGGGGTGACGATCACTATGCACACGCACCAGCTGCGCGCGAGGAACGCAAACATTGTGTACTGACATCAGCAATGTACCTCTATCCCAGTTATCATGTATATACTTCTAAATTTTGTCTTGCATTTTGAAAAGAACCCCAAATAACAAAAACAAATACTTAAACAAAACAACAGAGAGAACAATAAAAAAGACACAGAATTTCAAGGTGATAAGATATTAACAATGGCTGTGGTATCACTTTCAATGCTTTTTTTTTACATGTTACTGTCTTTGATTGATCAATTTTACATTCTTACTTCTGGTGGACTGAGCAGCTACAGTGAAGATAACAGTATGTAATGTAGCAACCATTGTTAATGCCTATCATTTTGCTTTGAGGTCATGTAGCTTTTTGTTGTTTTGTGTTGTTTTGTTAGGTTTTTATCTTTAAAATAAAAAATTAAAAAATAAAATTAAAAAACATTATGTACTATGAACATGTACTAATAAAGGAAATGACTTAAAACCAAAAAAAACCTATTAAATTTTAAACAGCTATGTACAGTATGATTTAATTTATACAAGACTTTCAAACATGAGAAATAAATGATATATTGAATAAGCAGTCCTAATAAAATGTTAGCAAAACTCCAAGGCACAATAATAACAAAATTTCAGAGGTAATTATCTCTAGGCTCAATGGAGGAGAGCACATCAAAAGTAGTGTGCGCTAGGAAAGTTTCAAAATTATTGATGATATTTTTCCATTTCATTGATTGGCACACTTTTATACATTATATTATTATGCTATAATGAATAAATCAAGAATATATTTTATTTATTCATAAAATATATATTTTAAATAGTGAAAGAACTAGTTAGATAATCCTGTGGCTGTTTTATACTATTCATTTTACAGTTAACTACATGACTGATAACATAATTGAAACCAAATTGTTGTTTCTGTCCTGGGTTTCTGAGATGATAGCATGCTCCATTAATGGATAACTTGTCCACTTCCCTTACTGTTTAGATATATTTTATTTGGATTTTAATCTTGTTGCATCAAGACATTTTCATGAATTGAATCCTTCAAAACCATGCTAGCTTCAAAAATGGGCCATGAACAGCCCCTTTGAACAGACAATGATTTATAAAAGTTTGTCTCTTCCTCTGAATATGAGCCAGACTTTTCCCACTCACCTGATGAAAGTTGAGGGACTGGACAATCTTGCCATCATGAGGTCTGCTGTTCTACCAAAACGGAAAGCTTTCCTAAGAGAGTGCTTAACATGGAAATTATTCTATTCTTGTGATGAATCAGAGTAGTTATTTTGTGGAACTAATAATTAGGCTTAGGTTTCTTATAGTTTTGTTTGATAGTGGAAATGCTCTCAGGTTTGAGATGTGGCTGATGTGATATATTTTAAATGTCCATGTTGGCTGCTTCAGTTGATCTCTATGAATGTTGCCTAAAGGGTAACTGGATGGTTCTGAAATATTACGGAGCAGCTGAGAGGAAATGTTAACACTTCCTTCCTAAGCTGGAACCTGGAGACAAACCTTAGATCTTGGGACTCATTTTAGTAGTGTGGTTGTGTGGTGTGCAGATCACTCTGTGGGTAGGATGCATCTAAAATGCTTAGTGCTGTGACTCTGGGTGCCACATGTCAGCATCAGTAAGAGAGTTTGTGAAAGTGATGCTCAGTGTTCACCCCAAGTCCCCGGATTGGATTTGTGAGAGGGCACTTAGGTATTGGAATATTTTGAGTTCTTTGTAGTTGATTTAAATACCAACCATGGTTGAAAATAATGTTTCAAGTCAAATCAGAGATGAATCAGAATCTCCACTTCATTACTTAACTGCTCAGTTTAAGATTAAACCCTTGTAAATTTCTAGTTTCCTTCTCTGAGAAAAATGTGGCTAAGAATTCTGTAAAACACTTCCGTTTTTGCTAAGATTAAATGAGATTAGTCATGTGAGGCATTTAAGGGTCGCACTTGGCACATAAAGCAGGTTCAATAAATGTTGGATGTTTTTGTCATGTTTACTCACTTTCTGCATGTTGACTGCAGAGGTGCAGAGAGAAAGAATACTCTAGAGTCAGCCCGTCAGAAAAGCCGCAGGAGGAGGCCTTAGTTCTTCCTTCTCCTGATGACAGCAAAGCTTTCTGCTCCTGTTGCATTACACCTTCTGTGCCCAGGCCTCTTTGATAAGAAGTGGAAGAAGTCACATTTTTTAATCCTCAACCCGAGTTTTAATAGAAGCAAAGACTTCTGTGTTCTCTCCATGCCAACACGGGAGACTCTGAAGTGAGAAGGCTTAGGCTCACCCAAAAGACTTGATGGAAAAGTTCAACCGCACCTGGCTCCCTGCCAACACAGACAGCGCTCCTGGAAATATTTTATCTCTGAAAATAAAAATCAATTTAGTGGACTCAGAGATAATGTAGTATTCACAGACATTCCATTTTTCTTCCAACACAATTCCCCCTGATGCTGCTAAAGGGTTCAGTTGTCAGGGGCAAGACAGTGGAAGCATTTTTTTTCCTGAGATAAATTATGAATTGGTTCTCACTCCATCAGTTCAGCGCTAATATATCACCAGCCATCAAGGTCAGGCATGGCTTCAGCTCACTTACCCCCAAGGTGATAGAATGGTTAACAGCACAGGATTTTGATTACAGAGGTTTAACTTCTCGCTGCACCCTTGTCTTAATAACATGACATATGGCAACTCACTTCATCTCTTGATGCTTTGAATTTCTCGTCTGTAAAATGGGGAGAATATAATTTGTGTCACATGGTCTTTCCTCAATTCAACACACTCATAATTTTAAAGGTTTTTTAAAAAGTGTCTAATATTTTAAAACTTTAGCATGTGGTTACTTGTAAGATTTCAATGATGGTTTTGAGAAATTAACTGACATCTGAGGTTTTCTTGTACTCTCTGTGCCAGGGATGCAGAGAGTTGTTGGAGCACTCATTAATAATTGAGGAAAAAATACCAGAAATGTTAAACCACTCTGAAACCAGGTTTCTAGGGACTTTTTCTCTGGCAATGAGAAGAAAATGCCTACATTGTATATTTAGAGTTGGAGTGAAAAGCAATACTGGCTAGATCATACTCGGGAAATCTGATTGCAATCCTAGTTCTCACAGTAACAAGTTCTATAACCCTAGGCAAATAATTTTCATTTTTTTCTGAGCCTGTTTCCTTGGTGATGAAGTATATCTACTTTGGGGTAGATGTTGAGGTCAAATCTTGCTTGACTGTGCATTGAAAATTCTCATAGTTACGGAACCCATGTTGGTTTTATAGAACAGTCCAAGTGATCCCTCTCCATGCTGTGATTTGAGCAAATGCTGATAAAGATGGTTTCTATTGTTGACCTGTTATTTAATGACCAGATTGCAAGTGCTCAAAGGTAGGGAAAATTTGTTCTCTTCTGGCAGTCGTCCCTCTGTTGTAGAGCCTCGGCCTCTCTCCACCGCCTCTGTTCCTTGTGCACCGAGAGCTAAAAGACTACGCATTAGGCTGCCCCAACAGGCTGTTTGACTTTGATTTGTCCACTTGAGCCAATGGGAGGAACTTACAGGAGACTAGATGGGGAGAGGAGTGATACCACAGAAGTTATTTCCCGATTTCCTTCCTGCTGGGCTATGGGTTAGTATGTTTGCTACGGCTCTGTGCTCCTTAGTACAAGTGAGTTCTATCCTTAGTACAACTGCATTCTTCTATCCTCAGCTACGGCTCCAGCCAGACAGCTTGGTGTACTGGTGTCTCTTATCAGGCTTTGGCAAGAGCTTTCTTCACTTGCCCCTGTGGGGTGACCTAGGGGCGATGATGGCACTATCGCTGTTCTTTGGTTGAGGTGAACTCTGGATCATGCTGTTTCCCGTGCTCATAAGGAGCTCATTGATTAACCTCTCCTGAGTCACATTTTGAATGCACCTGTTTCTATGCAATTATCCTGCTCCGTACCACTATTTAATGCATGCCTACGAAGTACACATTCAGAACGAGCTTTTAAAGTTATTCTCTGGCTTCTAATGAAATTACCAGGTATGAGTCACACTAATATACTTGCCATGAGAATTAAAGTGGCCAGAACTATGCACTTTTCTCTTTCACAAAACATTCCCTCATTTTTCCATTAAATTCTACATTATTAGGCATATATTACCTATTAACTACTACATAAAATATTGAAACATGTATTTTTAAGAAATTAGGGTAAAACCAGGATCCTACCCTCCAAAATGTTTACCATTTCCAAAGCTCCTTTTCTACAGAGCTGAGTTACCAATGGCTGTCATTTTCCTTCGAAATTTAGCTTTCCTTATAGTACATATCTGTTAACAAATTCTTTTTTTTTATTTCAGAATATATTTAATTCATTTTGATTTTTGAAGAACATTTTAAAAGAATTCTGATTTTTTTGGTATTGCTAGAATTGAACCTGGAGCCTTTGCATGGAGCCACCTCTCCAGTCCTTTTACCTTTTTTTCTTTTAAATTTTGAGAAAAGGTCCTACTAAGTCACGAAGTTGTCCAGGTTGAACTCTAACTCGCCTTTCTCCTGCCTTAGCCTTGCCGAGTGCTGAGATTACAGGTATGGGCCATGGCAACCAGCTTGCTCCACTGTCTTTTGACCTTCATTGCTTCTGATATGAAATAAGAAAGAGAGGGAGGGAAGTGAAGTGCTGGGAGACAGAAAATATTAAGTTGCACAGGTATCAACTTCTCATAGTAAGTGGAATCAATACTGCAAACACATACTCATAAAAAATTTAAAAATCCCTTCCCTGCATGTAATATTTTTCTCTCTGGGTTCCTTTGATATTATCTTTGGTTTTCATAAAATCTGTTACATACCTCTGATGATATTTCCTATGTTTCATTTCTAATGAACATATTTTTATTTATATCTTTGAACATAGTTGGAAGAGCTGCTTTAAAATAATTTTCTTTTATTTTTAGTAGATTAATCTTCTCCACATTGGTCTCCATTCGCTGTCTTTATCTTTTTTAAACATTAGTTTATTGTTTCTTGTTTTGATAAATGCTTTCAGGTTCTGTTAAGGTTATTGTGAACATTTGGTTACCAAGAGTCTGACTTGTATTATATTCCTCCAAAGCATGTTGATTTCATTGCTTTTTGTTTGTTTCAGCAGAAAATTAACTTGGTTGTTGAATTCAGATTGCAAACTTTACCTCATGGGAGGCATTTCCCACCTAAGCTCACAGATTTTGTCTTGGTTGTAGTTGCGCTTTGCAAGGGTGGTCCCGTGGCCTGCCAGGTCATGCAGGTAGAGTTTATGTGCAGAATTCAGTCCTTCTGTCCTGCTCTTTTACAGAAATTCTCCCTTTTGGTAGCTGTGGTAGCTCCAAGCTCTATTTTCTCATTTGTTAGAGGAGACGTACTAGATGTTTTCTATTTGACTTTTAGCCATATTGAGGCGACTGGCATCAGCTAGGAGATGTGAAAATATGGGAAACTTACCAAGCATAATTCCTTTCTTTCAAATGATGGCTCCTGTCAAGTAGCTGCCTGGTATTTTTGTTCCTCAGTGTTTTTATTTTGTCCAGATTTTATGGTTGTTTGTGGCAGTATCAAGATAGTAGAACAGTTCTTAGTCATACCTGGAGAAAAACTGAGGTATATATTTACTTAAACAGTTTTCATGACCAGCATGTTTACAGATGGTAATAGAGGAATGGACTCCATGGAAGTGCAAACTAAAACTTCGTTTGGCAAGAGTGTAAGTCCTGGAAAGTGTGCATACAAGTGTAGCCTTTAATTTAATCACATGTAATTTGGGAACCTTACTCTCTATCAACAACAAAAAAAAGCCTCCGAGGGGTTTTTAATTAGTGCATGTTAATATTACCGGGTGACATAGTTTAGTTTGGGAAGTTGGCCCATGCATTTAATGAAGTTGATTTCAATCCCGTTAGCCCACCTTTTCCTTTCCCTTCCCTTTCCTGCTTATTTCCTTTCCCCTTTCCAGTCTACCTATCTGTTGGCTTACTGTCCTCTCTCCTTTATTCTAATTTGTTATTTATTAATTTATGTATTTTTAGGATTCTCATACAAGAGAAATCATGTGATATTGTACTTTCCAATTCTAACTGATTATAGTAGCATAAAGGAAGCGGCTCTCAGAGACAGCTTTGAAATATGCACCAAGGCCAGTCAGTACCAGGATATAGGGGTGGCAGAGATGTCCCCTGGTTTAAAGGAGCTAAACTCACCTCTCAATATCTCCACTCCTTCCAAGACCTGTTTATCTTTACATATGACTGAAAAGTGTCCTGATATATTGATGCTGCCACAGACATAAAAACATTTGACAAAATAAAAGCATAACTGTTTGAAGGCAAGTGGGAACAAGAACAGCAGCAGATGCCTAAAGGAAGTCATTATTTTAAAGGACAAATATTCATTCCAATAAGTATCTTCATTAGAAAATGTTTTCCAACTTTTATACTTTAATTTAAAAACTCAACAGCAATGCATCTTACATAGTAAGTAGTGATTGTGACCTTCATCTTAACAATGATGGAATTAAAGCTCGTGAGTGTAAGTATATAATGACAAAATTCACACTGCATTGGTGGGTCTTGAATTCAAATCTAGGTTCCCACATAAAAAATGAGATCTTATTTTTACTTGTCTTCTATAATGATACCAATTCTAGCTAAAATGTTATTCATCAGAATTTTAATGAAGGAAGAACTAGTAAACTTCTATAGAAGAAATATCCATTTGCTTTTGAACTTAGGAGAGTAACTGAATGCAACACTACTTTGCAGATATTTTGACATGAACCAAACCATAAACCTCTGTGTCCGTGAAGCAATAAACAGAAGTTGATTGGCAGAAGTAAATTTGGTTCCCAGGAAGGAGGAAGAAGTTGCTGTTGAAAGTCTATCAGACCTTTTCATGGACCTCATAAGAAATTCCTTTATTCCAGAATTCTAACATGATTGAAAACCCAGGGTATCAGTCACTTTCAGAAGCTAATCATATTCTTAACAGCTAGAGTAGTGTGACTTTGGCTCAACATAGGTCAAACTTGTTTCTTTCCCCTTTTGCTGCAGGTCAGGGTGGGGTAGGGGATTGGATTTAACTAGATTGAAAACAGCTATGAATCTGAAATGCACTTGAATAAAACTTTGTTACCAATCCAATGTATTTCTTCATTAAAAAGAATTTTTTAAAACGTTTCTGTGCATTTTGTTTCATCCAGTAAGAAGATATACTCAGGTTTTTCTTTTGCATGGTTTCTTGTTAAAATTATCTTGGCTTGTACACAGGGTATTTGTTGAATCTAACTGAGCTTGTTACTTAGAAAGGCCAACCCGGCACATCTAAGGGGAGCTGTCCAAGGCCAAGGTTCTGAAATAAGTAGAAGGTATTAAGATTCTTACAAGCATAGATATGGTTGTACCTTCACACACTGGGCTAACTCCACAGACAACTTATATTGTTATTTATATTTTGAGGGCTAAATTACACAATAAATATGTAAGCTATTTATTGAATAATTTCATTTCATGTGATTACTTTCACATCCAATGGTACTTTAGTAGACTAAGAGAGAGAGGATAAGGGACACTGTATAAAGACCTGATCACAACTTTCCTGTTTTGGGATTTAGATGCCAAAGCAATTACTTCTCTACCAGTTCACATGTAAAATAGTACCTGAAAATAATTTACGTGCTTTTTCCCATCTCTTTCATGGCAGTGGTGTGAGTTCTTCTCACCCCTCCTTCACTTGCTTATTCCTCACTTGCATTTCAACTTGGGTTTCTCTAGCCCTTGACCTCTATGTCATCCTCAGATACTGCCTGTGGCACTGTGCTATATTCTACAGATACAAGAGTAAAATCCCTCATCGAGTTCATCTCCAAGTATAGCGATGGATGTTTAACAAATATTTATACAACAAGTGTATAATTCTAGACCTACTTTATGGGATGTTACATCTTTCAATGACTTAAAGTTATAAGTTATAGCATATAATTACATACATGTACTACATATATAATTGAAACAAAGTTATAAACTACTTTGGAAATGTATATCATGTGCAACTCAGAGAACCCTTTCTTCAAATGAGATTTTTTTTCACACACAGAGCAAGTACTAGAAGGAGATATATTGCACATTTTGGCCAGTTTTCTCTACTCCCAGTAAGAGAATGTAACAAATCTGTATTATGTACAGTGTTTAACTGAACCCCAAACACTCCGAATACACAAAATGAGAGGGATGAAGATGCAACATCTGACAATAATACGCACTTTTTCCTTGAGTACTATTTCATGCATTCTAAAGTACATGCATCTAGACTTTGCTTTAGAAATATATTTTGGACTATCACTTTATTTTTAGGTGTAGTTTGAGTTAAAGATAGATATGAATTTTCCCACAATGATGAGGACTTGTCCAGGAAGAATTTCTTCAAAGAATTCCTCTTCCTCTTTCACTGTTCCAAAGATATTAACCATTTTCAAATATTCTTTGTTTGACCAGGAAAGTTTTCATCGGTTTACATTCCACATGCAGACTATGTATGTATTTTAAATCCATTGCTTATTTCTTACTTTCTTATAGTTTAAGTCATGTACATTATTGTTAGCCATTACAAATTATTTGTATATATTGATTTGGACCAAAACTCAAAATAATTTTCCCATTACAATCAATGAATTATTTTATTTTACATTCTCTTAGCGACAAGATTTTTATAATTAAAGTTATTAAGCAAGAAGTAGGTTGCATGAAATGCAGTTTTTGAGAGCATGTAACAGGATAATTTTCTTTTATGGCTCTAAGTAATAAAGCAAGAGTCCCTTGGACAAATATTACTTTGTTTTAGTTTGAACAATGGATGAGATACAAAAGGGAAATAACTAAAGGGATGAAGAAGGGAGTGTGTCCCAGCCTTCCGGGGGGAGGTTACTAACTACCTAAGGAATTGTAATATACAGTGAATATAGCAAGTGGCCAATTGTCACAATATGAGGTTCGTTGACCATGTCAGAGATCAGTGAAAAGATAAGGAAGGGCTTCACACAAAAAACTATTGTGATCATGTTTACCTCTTCAAAAGCCACTTAGACCTATTGTTTGCAGTAATTTAAAGGCAAGAAGCCAGCTATGAGGTAGGGTTGCTTGAGCTCAAACTAAGTGGTAGCAGAGGTGATAGTGAAAAATACATGAGCTGGGAAGATAAATTTTAATATTTCAATATAAATTTTTGATTAATTAGCTATGAAGATAGAAATAGAGGGAAATATTTATAGTCACCTTCTCTAGAGTTTGATGCTTACCTTGAGAATCTGGACCCATGCTGGATTTGATAGGATCAAAATTTTATTACAGATTAGAGGACTACCCGAATGCTTTGTATGCATTATATCACGTAAATTTGCGCTATCTGTCTCTGGGTCTTACTAAAACTTCTGTTGTATAGATAAGTGAAACAAATTAAATGAGGTTTTATAATTGGTTAGTCAAAAAAATCTGAATGCAAGCACAGGTAGCTTCACTAAAGAATTACCCTCTTTGCATCCCCAGCAGCACCACATCCTCCTATCTCTAATGTCACGTCCAATTAAAAATTTAAACAATATGCTCTACTGCTCCAGAGAGGAATAAGCGTATATACCTAAAAGTGGTAGTGTTGAGAAATCTCCAATTCTCAAGAGTGCTGTCTCTTGAATACTGTGGAAAACTGACTGCAGAGTTGAAATCTTTTGCTTATAATCAGTGTTAAATTAATTCTTGAAAGAAATGCTTGCAACTTCAAATGATTTCCAGCTTATGCAAACTTCCAAAGACCCTGTTTTCTCCATGATAAATTTAGATGCAGAAAACTAAAGGAATATGCAAACTTCCAAGATACTTTATCTTTATGACAGATACCAAAGGAAGGTGTTGGTGACAGTGGAGTAGAAATATTTGTCCATAACAGATTTCTTTTTTGTGTGTAAACTAAGACTTTCACATACTTGGATATTCTGATGAAATACAATCTTGAAGTATCCTGTATAAAGAAATACTTTGCATGGTGGAACTACTACACACTTGAGGATTAACAGAGCCATTAGCTGGATGGAACTGGTATAAATCAAGACTAGTGCAGAGGAAGCAGACTGCATGGAAATCTACCTATGGATCTAGCTACCTTATACCAGAACACAGTTTTTGGATGGCACACTCATTCCTACAGTAGCTTCTCTTTTGAATTATAAGTGTCAGAATTTTTCTTTTATTCTTGAATTCTCCCAGACATAATCTCAAATGATTCATTTCATGCTATAAGAAGTTTTTCTTTATCAGGTTAGACATCCTTGTCATTGCAAGGTGTGGAAGATAATAGGTGAATGGTAGAAAAGAAGAACTCTTAGGAGTCTTAGAAGTGTGAGGTATGAAGCCTGACAAACCTGTCTCAAACTCAGTGTCACCCCAAATGGATTGGGTGATCTTTTAAAGACAAAACTCAGATGAACATCAAGTTACCAAAACTACAGACACGATCCAATTGCCTGATTTGTGTTATATATGATAGGTATATAGAGCCTGACATATAGAAAGCTCTTAATAGGGACAGATATTATTATTAATAGCTTTCCTTTTTACATAGGTTATAGTCTAGATGGACTCAGAGGTGGGGCTTTTGGGAGGTGATTGGATCATGGGTCGACCAGTTCACTGATGAGTTTGTAGGTAAATGTGGTTTGGGAAATGAAGGCTTTTTGGCTGCGGTGGGCCTCTGGAAGTGGGGCCTGGGAGGTATCTTCATTTCTCCTCCTTTGATCTCTTTCCACTTACTGTTGCTATGCCCTGAGCTGCTTCTTCAATACCATGCCCATCTGCTGTGACTTGCTGCATTGGAAGCAGCTAACTATGGACTGGAACCTCTGTAAACTGTGAGCTAAAACTGTGAGCCTTCCTTCCTTTCAGTTGTGGGTATTGGGTTTTGTGCCTCACCAACAAGACAAGTAACTCAGACAACATATCATTTCTTGGTGACAGTGATGAGAGCTAGGTATTTTCCTCTATGCATTAGTATAAATCAAGTTGTGAAGCAACAAGACAATAATAGCTGTCAACTCTTTCCAAATATATCTATAGATTTATCATAGTCACAGTCAAAATCATAGCAGTTTTGGAAGATACTGGAAAAATTATTCCAAAATTTTATATGGAAATACAAGAAACTGGAAAGAACTTAAACAATTTTGAAAAAATAGAACAACACTGGAGAACTTACATAATTTTAAGACTTACAATAAAAGTATAGGAGTAAATAAAGTGTGCTATTGTTGTAGTTTTGACAGATTTATCAACTTCATTGATCTTTTCTTCTGTTTAAAATGATTTTATTAATTTTCTGTATTGTTTTGCTGTCTTCAATTTCATTAATTTTTGCTCTTTCCTTCCTACATTATTGATTTTCTTCTAGTTACTGGGTTCAATTTGTTCATTGTTCCTAATTAATTAGTTTCTTTTACTAATTTGAAACCATTCCTTTTTCTAACACAAGTATTCACTATAGCACTATAATGCTATAAACTTTCCTCAAGAACTTCTTTTTTGCTACACTTTACAAATTGTGTTATGTTATGCATCATTTTATTTTGTTCAAAATGTTTTCTTATTTTGCTTGATAATTTCTATCTGGTCTACAGGTTATTTAAAATGTTGTTTAACTTCCACCTATTTGGCCAATTCCTGATAACTTTCTTATTGCTTTTTAGTACAGCTTTTTCCTACACAGAAAACATCTTCTCATTACTCAAATTATTTTAATTTTGTTAATATTTGCTTTATGATGTAGATATGATCTCTTCATCATAAATGTTTTCTGTGAACTTGAGAAGAATGCATATTCCATTGTTGCTCAGTGGAATGGTCTGTAAATGTAAACTGGGTCACCTTATATTAACAGGTTTACACTCTTATGGGTTTTCACTCTATATGTTCTAATGTTTTCTGTGAAAAAAGTAATAGAGACTCCAAATATGCATTCACACTTGTATGTTTCTCCTTTCAGTTTTATCAGTTTTTGCTTTGTGCAATGTGCATTGTTATTGTTGGGTCAAGCATTATGACACTGCAAGATGTGGCCAGTAATATCCCAACATTGTGAAAATATTCCTAAATTACCTTTGTGCTGGGTATAGAATTTAGGGTTGACATTTCTTTTTAAAATGTTTTTGCACTGTCTTCTCATCTTCATGGTTTAAGATCGGAAAACTGGGAGTCATTTAATATAATGTGTCATTTTTGTTTCTGCTTTAAAAATTATTAATTTGTGTTTTTCAGTAGATATACTTTAACGGGCATTTAATAATTTTACATATTTATGGAATACATAGTGATAGTTCAACATATGTAAAATAGTAATGATCAATCATCAAATCAGCTTAACTAATATTTAATTTTCTTATCATTTCTTCATGTTTGGAGACTTTGAACACCTCATTTTTTCTGAGCTTGGCTTGCTTTGGGTTATCCTGTTTGATACATCATTTAGATTGTTGAAGTTCTAAATGCATGTCTTTCATCTATTTGGGAAGCTTTAAGCAGTTGTACTCTTTTTTTTTTCATTTTTATTTTAAAGGCAAAAACATAGAGATATATAAACCAGAATAACTCAAGGACAACAAAGGAAATACAGAATTATAGAGAAGATAGTAGGAAATTAGCACTGGATGCTATATTACATAATGTTATCTTCACATTTATTAACACAAAAACAATAAAGGAAATACAAAATTATAAAGAAGATAGCACTGGATGCTGTGTTACACAATGTTATCTTCTCAATTGTTGTGCAGTTATACAGATGATGGCTCATTCAATTAATCAGTTTTCCCCACCCTCATCTCTGTTTTTCTCCCACCCAATCAGTCATCTTCCCTCTGATAGTAACTGTATTGTTGTTCGGTTTACTTACTCCCATGGCTCTCACATTGGGAAGAGACATGGCTGTTTCTAATTATCCTGTAACAAACATGGGTGTGCACAGATTGTTATGGCAGGAGGTGGAAAAGCATCCATCCTCAAAGATGGTAGATTGGCAGGCAACAGGTTCATTATGGTCAAGCCCCTATTGACAAGCCCTCAAGGCCATCGGGGGTCCGGTCGAGTCGGCAGGGTTACCCCATGAACTGCCAGGTTCCACCTCGATGCAGTGCACCCAGAGGCCGAGTCAAGTCCTCAGGGATGCCCTCGCGGACCACCGGGCTCCACTCCGTCGAGGCCCTCCTGGGGGCCTGGTCCAAGGTGCTCCCAGAGGCCGGGTCAGGTCCATGGGGTCATCCCCGCAGACCGCTGGGCTCCGCCCAGCAGTTGTACTTTTAAACTTTTTTGCAACAATTTCATTCTCCTCTTCTCTTATGACTCCACAAACACAGAGGTTAGACATTTGTATATGGTCCTACCAGTCTCTAAGACTCTATTAGTTATATTCTCAAATTTATTTTTGTTGTTCAGATTGTGTAGTTTTTACTGGTCTACCTTTAAATTTAAATACTCTTTCCTTTTACACCATGATTCTGATTACTGATCACGTCACACCTAGAAATTCTTTAATTATTTTGCTATTATAGTTCTTGTAAAATTTTCACTCAGTTACCTTTAGAATATTTGTTCTTCGTAGAGTATGTCTATCTTACCATTCACTTATGACTGGTATTCCCTGTTCCATGGAGCAGGTCTTCAGTAATTACTTTCAAGTCTATCTAGTCTTTACAAAAATGAGTCATATTGGTATTGGTGCCTATAGATGGCTTTGTTCCTTGGGATTGATTGAGATCGCACAGATCATTGTTATAGCAGATAAATTTGAATTCTTTTCTTGTGAGTACTAGACTACGAGAATCATGACCTTAAAATCCTCTAGATAATGTTCCTATTTTTTGATTTATTATACAATACTTTGTTAGGTTCAGACCATAGATGGGGACTTGCTTTCTGTGAGCTGGCTCTGATATCAGGAGGGTTTTGGAAGGCTATGATCCTCTGGAAGTATCTGTTGGTCCTCCCATATGTGCAACACCCCAAAGCCAGTGAAGACTCTCAGTAGGTCATTCTCAAAGCCTCTTCTGTGCTCTCAGGTCAATTCTAGCATAAGTAGCTTTGAAGTGAGACCAGGATCTAATGCAATTACAGGATCTAATGCAATCTTTTTCCAGTTCCTGCATCTTATAATTTTAACTATTTTCACTGGCTCATATGGGTCCTGCTTCCTGGTTCTTTGACTATAAAAGCTGTGTTTTAGATTTCCTACTTTGTGACACACTTCCTAAAGCTAGGTTCCCCTGGGATTCAAAGCAGTGATTAAAAAACAAGACAGAGAGAAAAATAATAGGAATACTTCTACCCTCTTAAGAACAGAGGAAATTTTCTTCTCCGTTTCTCTGGTCACAGAGGAGGATTTCATCTTGGATTTTAGGGAGTTGCAGGGTTTCCACTACCACCTGCTGCTCAAGAATGCAAGTTCTAGACCTTCACTTGGAGGAATATGCAGAGAGATGAAAACCACGCAGGTGTGCCACCCACCTCTGCTATCTTTAGGAGACCTCTTTTCTATCTCCTAGCAAGAATGAGAGACTCCCAGAGAGTTTCCTGCCCACTGACATAAAGCAGTCTTGGGATTTGGGGTACTCTCAAATCCAAGCCTGAAATATAGGAGAAAAGAACCACCAACCTCATTACCCTGTCGATTACAGTTTTAATTTCCATTCCCATTCTTCTGGATGTCATTACCTTTTGAGAACTCTCAGATAATTTCAGTATATATTCTATTTGGGGATTTTTAGCTCTAGCCAATGGGGAGAGTGGAGTGTCTCTCTTCCATCTTAGTCGGACCTAAAAGTGCTCAATTCTTTCCTCAAAGCATGGGCTGGCAGCCTGTGGAATGTCTAATGGAAATTAAATGAATAGAAATTAGAAGTTGATCATTTAGCATATTTTCCCCATTGGGCAAGTGTCACTGATTAGTGCTACTTCAACAGTGAGTTACTCTCCATAATATTATCAAAGGACTACCCTCTGAAAGATACTGAAAGATTTATCAGGTACCTTCTCAGAGTCAGTGTTGTTAAGCTATTCTGTCTGGAGATTCACACAGGAATTGTCCTCTTGTGTTCGGTGAGTAGGGAGACTGGCTTTATTCCCTGCCAGTCTCTCCACAGTGTCCTTCACTATTCCTTAAGGTTCTTTCTGCTCCATTTGGATGTAGGTGCCATATGTATTTCACTTTAGAGCAGGGTGGCCATATCATTTATTTATCAAAGTGGGACATTTTTGAGAATAAAGGAGAATATTAACTAGATGGAATGCTGGGGAAACAGATGTAAACTTGAACTAGTTTTGGGAAAACCAGAGCATATGGCCGACCCACAATAAGTGTGTTTATCTCACATTATTCTGTGGTTAGTTTGTGAGTTTACCCCCTGAACGACATTCCCACTTGATTAAAAAGACCAAATCAGAGCCCAGGAAGTCACTTTTAACATTACGTATTTCATCTTCGGGGTTGATCAATTGGAGATCAAATAAGAAACAAAGGAAGGTAAAGTTAAAATGGAGATAATTTTAATCCTTATTTTCTTCTCAGCAGCTAGGTCTAGAAATGTGTGCCTCTTTCTCAACTATATTTTTTGAAGAAGAAGAAAACACCTACTTTGATCCTTTATGCAGAAATGTTCCCTTTCTCATAATTAGAACCTTCTGCATAGACTAATCTTCTAATTCTTACCAGTCTCATATATATATATATTTTACCCTAAATCACTGGGAGGTGACAAAATTAAATCAATGCTTGAGCTTAAACCAGAAAAATATTGTATTCTGGATTTCTTTGTTTAAAAATCACTTGTCCTGTGGTGAATGGCCCAAGGATTCCTATTTTTCCATCTCTCACTGTTAATATTAAGATATAATCACAGAGGTGGGCTGCGGGGGGAGACCAAGCTTTAGAATATATCTCTTTGCTGAATAAGTGACAAAAGTTAAAGAGCAGTAATTTAGGGAACTGAAATGTGACAGTGGATGACAGACGGAGGCTGGCAGGGCTGCAAAATGAGAAACATTAAAATCATATATTAGAATAGATCAAGCTCCATACTCCAGTTTGTGTCAGCAAGTTTCTTTTGATATGTCAAGTCCCCATTGACCCAGAACTCTGGTCTACTTTGAAGATGGATTTTAAAAGGAATATGTTTATGCTTAGGAACTTAATCATGGCATGTGCACCAAGGGGCTGGGGATAAATCAAACTGAATGTGTTACTCTGCGCTTACTGTGGGATCTTTCCAGGCCTGGCACACCAGGGCTCTGTGCACACTCAGAAATTCTGCAGAGCCTTTCAAAACCGGGTCAAATGCCACCTCTTCCAGGTAGACCTTCAGATGTCTCCAGCTGGGTGCATTTTGCCTCCCCAGAATGTTTAGTTAGCTCCCTTGTTCTAGCCTGTTTGCAGCAATTGTCCTTTTCTCACCCGCTCATCTCTATGGTGTCTCATCTCCCCTGCTAACTTAAGAACCCCTCGAAGATTGGCACTATTTACCCTCTTCTCTGTATAGGAGGCTGAAAAGACCAGTGCAGTTGTGGTTGTTTGAAGGTTTCTCTCCTACCTATCAGTGCCACAGCACATGAGATTACCACCCTTTGCTCGTATTTCTGATATAATTTTTTCATCATAGACCATCTACTTATCTTTTATCCCTTTCTCCCTATCCCTACAGCAAATTTTTGAAAGGCAAGACATGCATCCGATTCATCATGAGAATCCCAGCCACCAGTGCAGGATCTGAATCATATTATGCACTTGTTGGAAGTCTGTATTACCGAATCGCTGAGTCTGTCAATGGACTCTGAGAACCCCTTTTTGGTGCCCTAGTATTCATGGACTAGAAGTTGTGACTCTATGTATCTATGTGTCCCAGAGCAAACCAGTAACTTCTCTGTGAAGCTGATTCGCATGACCTCCAAAATTCTTTCTACCACTAGGATTAAATAATTCTCTTTCCAAAATTCACTGTCTCCATCAACAGAAGGAATGATACTATTTTATTTGTATTGCTCTGTCTTTGTATTTCGTTTCTGTGAAAATAGCATCACTGATAAGACAAATAGGGATGTAAGGTCAGAGGAAAGAGAGAAATCCTGTTTCATGGAGGGGAGGCTCCGGTGAGGTTTTTCTCTTATGGCCTCATTGATAGTTGGAGATGATGCTGGACCTTTAAACCATCCAAACATGGCATTTCTGGCTCCCTTCTTGCAAGGCTCCTGAAAGCTGCTGTGAAACTAGAAGAAGGTAATGTGAAGGAAGAATGGGACACAGTTCCTTTCTTTCCCTGCATCTGTTTAATTTGCTGCATTTTAGGAACGTGTTTCTAAGGGCACTGATTTTGTTAGGACATCTAACACTATCCCAAGAGTCTCCATTCAAGCCTAGATTCTATATTCAGGACACTGTTAACCCAAATTTCTGTTGTAAACTCTCTGTTATTTTCACAAAGCTGTTTCAGAGTTGGTCAGTGTCTTTTCAGCAAGGTTAATAATTCCAAAATGTGATGTTAAGCCCCGAGGTATTGCTTTAAGTCATTTCACTATGTGTTGCACATTTTAAGGGTTGCAGAGCACTTTCATGTGGATTACCCACTAGAGTACTAGCAATAGAAGTAATGACAGTATTTGCATTTTTAGAACATTTATGCATTGACATCTTCTGCTTGTCCATTGCAAAGGAGACAGCACATCCGTGTTCCAGAGATCAGGACCAACACTCGGACTATCTGTATTTGAATTCACGTGTAAGCAGAGACTCAACTACTTTGGTTTTCTGCTTCCCTCTCTGTTTTATACAACAGTAATAGCAGGAAATATCTCCAAGGGTTGTTGTGAGGATTTAGAAAAATAAAGCAGGTAAAGTTTTCATACGCTGCCTGGCATATAAGGAAAACCAGGTTCATTTCAATGATTACTGTTACATGTTTGATTCCCAACGGCAACCATGCCTATTCGACAGATATTAATCTCTACATGTAATAGCTTAGAAACTAAGATGAAAGAGGTGAAGAGGGCTACCTGTTGTGATATGGAAAATGTACAACACTAGGTTTGCCTTTATTACATTTTGAGCTCTTTCACTGCACCCAGCGCAGGCTTTCTTTCAGGCTATTGGATTCACATGAAACCAAAATGAGCTAGAGAGCAAACACAGTAGAATACTGGAGAGAAACTGCTGTGTGCACATATCAGAGCAGAATTAGGTCTCAGTGCAAAGTATGTTCAACTATGGCCCCCTCTTATACTGTAGCCCTGGTCCCCAGAATTACAAGGTCTACTCTAAGCTCTAGGCAGATATTCAAGGACCCTGAATTCATGCAAGGCACCAAGGGTCCATAACATTGGTAAACACAAGGTCATTTGGCTATAAACAAATGCATTTGTTCCTTGAAGCTTCCATCATTCTAACAGAGCTGGTTGACCAACCCAGTGGCAGAGGAGGGAAGCATTGGTTTGTCAGCAGTTCTATAATTAACATAAGAACAGAGTGCCTCCTTTGTCCAGACGCAGTATTGTAATGACACTCACTGTCATCACCAGTTGAGGCAAAAAAGACAGATTTGGGAAAAAAGAGTGTTTTTGAAAAGCATGTGATATTTCTGAACTTTCTTTGACATCAGTGGACAGAGAAGTTGAGGCTTATGCTCCCTTCCAAATATATGTGAAATGTCAAGCATTAGAGGGAAAAAAGGAGGTCATTGCCTTCATGATCTATTACTTCATTCCCGGGCTTCTTCAGTATTTATTCTAACCACATTAACTTCCACATTTGAGCAGTGAAATCTGACTAATAACAAGAGAGGAAAGCTCAACAAATTTTATGATGTTTTCAGTCACTCTATTGGGGTAATTGATAATTACTAGCTATTTTCATGAACTAAGCATGTAATAAACCAATCATCTTCTTAGTATTCACAACTTAACATTAAATTTTAACTTACATAGATTTCATTGTCTAAGTACTTAGTGATTATTTAAAAATATAAAGTCTGACTATTCTATGAGCCCCATGAATATTGACAGAATATTACTATTATTCTTGTCATTTTACACACAAGAAAGTTAGAGGCAGGTAGCTGACCCTAACATGTGTGTTTTCAATGACCACAGGATGTTTCCTCTTTGCCTTGTGCAGTATAGCCTAATGTTACTGTTGTGTGTTTGCTCAAATGACAGAATAAAATTATACTGGTAACAATAATGAAAGTAGCCAATATTTGTTTGGTCTTTATTATGTGCCAGCCACTCTGGTAATGGTTATCTTTATCCTCATTTTGCAGATTCAAATAAAATAAGAGGTGGAATTAATTAAGAACCTTTGAATCTGAGCTTTGATCTAAGTCTGTTTGACAGGTTAAAGCTACTACTGGTCTAAGCAACTGCTTTCCGCTCTGATATACGTGTACAAGGGACATCCAGCATTTCTGGAAAGGAGTATGGTAGGGACACAAGCCTATGTTTATCCCCCGTAATGCGTTTTGAGTTATGTTACTGCTTTCGTTGCTCTTTCCTTTGATCCTGGCTCAGTATGTGTGCAGAAGTCACTTGCAGATGCTATTGTGTTTGCTACTTATGCAAGAGCTCTTGCACACGTTCATTTCCCGCTCTTTATCGTTTCATGCTCTGTTTGAGTTTGTGTCATTTCTTTTGGTCTATCTTCAGGTTATTCTATCAGCTTGTTTGGTTCTACAACTGAGCCTGTGGAAGAAATTCTCTTTTTTTGTACCAGGAATTGAACTCAAGACCTTGGACTTGCTAGGCAGGCACTGTGCCACTGAGCTATATGCTTGGTGTGGAAGAAATTCTTTATCCCTAAAAGGATCATTTTATTTCTAGTGCTAATTTGATTGATCCTTACATTTTTATCTTTCTGGTGTATTGTCCTGTTGCTTGTGCTCTTTGTCCAAATTTTCTACTCAATATTCTAATATAATGAACACAGTTATTTTAAAATCCCTGCTTTATAGCATCAACATTTGGGTCATTTCTGAATCTGATTCTATTAGTTGTTTTAACTCTTGACCATAGATTGATTTTTTTCATTTTTTTCTTTGAGCTTCATAATCTTTATTAATTGCCAGATATTGGGTATAGAATGGTAGAGACTAAAGTAAGTCATTGTTACACCTAGAAATAGATGCGCTATTTCTTTCACAGGCTATTGGTGGGAGACTGAGCCAGTCCAGTCAGGAATTAAGCTTAACTTGGAGTTTTTCTGCTTATGTGATTTCCTTTACTGGACCAATAGGTTTAAATTCCCCATCAGCAGCTGCCATACCTGTGCTTCAGGAGGTAAGATGGCGAGGTTCTTTGTTGGACACTTACATTTCATTTATTCCTGTTCCTAATAGATTGGTTTCAGTCCATGTTCTTGCTCCATTACCAGCTGTGGACTGTGGTCATTTAACTCTGAAAGGCTCATGGTGGGAATGTCCAGGGGACATTTCACTTAGTCTTAAGTAGTCCATATGTAGTTGGAACATTTGAGTTTTACAAATGCTCTTTCCCCTGCCACCTGGAGCAACCACTCAAGCGTGTATTTGTGGTCACTCTTGGGCAGAAATTTCCTAACTCTCTTCCAGAGGGGAGCCTCTGTCTATGATGGACATAGGAGGAAAATCTACGGCACTTTTCCATGCAAACTCTATGGGGCAGTCTTTTCTTGTACCCTTATCTTAGCTACAGTTAGTCTACATGTGTGTGGAAGTGGCAGTTCAGGTTGTTCCTCAAGGGACATTTTTGGGTTTTGCCTTGTATGAGCAGGTTGAGGAGCAGGTTTCTTTCTGCAGTGGGATTCAACCACCTCCTGTACATTTGCATCAATGACAGGGACATGCTCTTTGTATCCACATTCTGCCACTGGTCTTAGTGAAACAGTAGCAGAGGTCTGTGGAGAAGAGGCTATGAGTGAGTGAGAGCCTCTGATTTTCAGTGTTTGGGGTCCCTAACCGCTCAGACTAATGCACCAGCCCAAATGCCAGTGAGATTTTATGTGAACAAGTCATAGTGAGCATGCAAAACTGGGTTAAGTTGGCTGTTTCTTTAATATTTTAGGAAACTAGAAGGTCCTTCTCTGCTCTAAAAACTCCCTCAATCTTTGGAGACAGTGTTTGCAAGGAGACTGTGCAAAATATTTCCCTTTAACCGAGGGAGTTTTCTAGATTATGAGGTCAATATGTCTAGAGTGGTTAATAGCGCACACTGAATTAGATACAGTGCAGAAGAGAGTAGAAAAGAAGGCCCTCGGTGAAGTAGAATGGGGACAAGGAGCGCAATTAAGTGCAAGAAATATGCAGGGCTGGTTTCTGGGACAATCTCAAGTGTACTTTGCTAGTGGCAAAATCATTCTTTATCCACCACTCCAACTTTGTGAGAGCTAAAGGACTGGTTTCCAGGAAGGAGCGGGGGCCAGATGTAGAGGAGTTTGTGTGACGTGGGAGATTCTGGGGCCCATGGCAAGGGACAGGAGTCTTAAGGCAGCGTTTCTGAACCACTGCTGAGTCCTCTCCACATACCCAGGAAGCATTTGCTGATGGCTGCAGACATTTGTAGCTGTCACAACTGTGCAGACTGCTACAGACATAAGTAGGTAGAGTCCAGAGACCTTGCTAGACATCCTACAGCACACAGGCCAGCCACACAGCAAAGAATGATCTGGTCTCAAAGGCCTGCTGGACCAAGGCCTGGAAACTCAGTGCTCGTGCTTCCCAGTCTCCCTCATTTATTTGTTCATGAACACTGAAGATTTCCAAAAGTGCAATAAGGCATTTCTTCAGTCTTCTCTACTGTGTCTCTCCCCATGGATTAGTGATTGGTGTAATGCATTTAAAAAAAGAAGGCATCTAAAACACCATTCACGCATTCATCCATTCATTTAGAAAGTATTTGCCGAGCTCCATCCTGGTCAGACTCTGAGGAGACAAAGGTAGCAAGAAGAGTACATTATTGTGATGGGACTGCTGTCCTGGGAAAAGAGACAGAGAACACATAAAGCAAGTAAGTAAACAAACTAGCACCGACTGTGATGAGTATCCTGTAGCAAACAGGCAATGTTGGAGGAAGTGGAGCGGGACCCTAGAGACCCTCAGTGCTAGACTCACAATAAAAGAAAAAAAACTTTAAGATGGTCCTGTTTTGGTTGAGATCTAGGGGACCCCATGCCTGGTATGGGGATTTTAGCAAATTCATTCTATGCAGAGAAAAAGAATATGCCTTTGTGGGTGAAATTAAGGCAGGTGTAAATGAATCATAGTGAATGATTAGACAGAGCTGTTTGACATGAGGTCTGAGAGGCAAACAAGGTCACATATGCAGGGTCTAGTAAGCCCAGGGACATGGGATTAACATGAACATAGGGACAAGATGCTTAACGAAGTTCTTTCTGCCAGGGAAGAAAAGAAATGAGAGGGCAAGAACAAGAGCAGAAGGGAGGCAGAGTGGGTTGGGTGATTGGCAGTCATGTAAATGAGAGATGGCTGTCGCTTGAATGGAGTGCCGGGAAGGATGTTCAGGTAAGCAGACAGGTTGGAGTCTTTTCAGACATGGAGCTCCTAGAACTTACTAATGTATTTGATCTGGGGAGTAACAACTGGGCCTAAATCAAGTGTGACTTCCAAAGCCTTATCTTGCGAACAAGGCAGGTGGTGATGCAACAGGGAGCCACGTGGCCACCTGAGGAGGGAAGGACACTAGGTAGGGAAGCAGGTCGGGGAGGAGGCCAAGCTGATGGAGGCCCTGTCTAAGTGGGATTCTTGGTTCTCTCCTCATGCTCTGATGTAATCCTGGTGTCTATTTGTGCATTTATTGTCTGTGTTTTGGCATCACAGCCAAAGAAAGCTTTGCACAGACAAATGTCACGGAGCTTATCCCATGTTTCCTCCAGTAGTATTATGGATTCAGGTTTTACAGTTAAATCTTTTACCCATTTTGTAATTGTGTGTGTGTGTGTGTGTGTGTGTGTGTGTGTGTGTGGTATGAGATATAGGTTCAATTCATTCTTCTGCATGTAGATATCCAGTTTTCTCAACACAATTTATTGAAAACCATGTTCTTTCTTAATCATATGTTCTCAGTACACATAACAAAAATCATTTTAAAATTATGGGTGGAGATATGTAACCTTACAGTTATATTTGGGATCTACCTCTGTACAATTTCAATTTTTTTCCTTAATTCTAACTGAAGAGGCAGATGAAGCCATTTATCTAGTGTGTGTACCTTTTAAGACTTATTTTTGCTTGTCAGGTTTATTTTCCTTTTAGTTTTGTTTTACCCCTTAAGACTTTATCTTTTAAACAAGGGTTACTTAAAGAGCAATACCCTTCACACACACCCAAGAGGAAGCATGCCATTGGCATGACATTTCTTTCAGATTCACACATCTTTTCCCCCTGATGTAGAAAGGCATTAAAGTCCTGCTATGCCCACCAGAAGCCCTAAAACACACTGCACATAGGCAGAGGAGCGGCACATGAAGAATTCATTTGCCTCATCCTTTTCTTTAAAGGGTGATCAGAGACACGTAAAGTCTTCATGAAAAATGGACGGAGGAAAAAGCTTCCAAACGGGGGGGAGAACTTCCAGTGATGAGGTCAAAGGGGAGCTGAGGAAAATAACTCCCGCAGAGAGGGAGCAACCTAGAGCTCATCCTCAGCCTGACAAACCAGCTTCAGATACAGCAAGGAGGACCGGCCGGAAAGCCAGATCTCACTTTGGGGAAACAGAGGTGGAAGGTTTATCACCTACCGACGGTCTTGCTGACCACATAGTAGATTGAAAGAGGAAACGTTTCTTTTGCTCAATGGCTCTTCCACTTACCCATACAACAGCGTGAACGCCACACACACACACACACACACACACACACACACACAGCACATCTAAGGCATTGTGAACAACAAAGCCAAACAGAGAACAGAGGGAGAGGAAACAGGAGAGGTGCCATTACATTTCGTTTGCCACAGAGATTCTTTGTGTGCAGCGTGTCCCCAAATCATGACATGCTTTGACGATGGAGTCCTTTTCAGAGAGGCTAATTATAAAAACATGGTCTGGCATGGAAATGGAGAGATGGTTCCAAATCACTCCAAAGTAGGGTGCCAAGTTCTTTGTGGGTTTCAGTGTGTATGTTAAGATTGCCAAGCTTCTCTTGCTCCCCCCTTCTCTAGAAGAGTGATCTTTTAGAGAATATATGAAAAAAGATAGAGGTGATGGAGTGGAAGGAATATATATACTTCTAAAGTAAGACTGGAAGAAAATTGTATCAGCTAAATTTTCTTATTTCCTAGTGTCTTTCAGTATCCAAGGAAGAGTGGTTCCAGAACCTTCCTCGGGTATCAGTATGTGAGGAAGCTCAAGTCCTTTGTACTAAATGGTGGATTATTGCACCTGTGAACAACCCCTCTGTACCTAAAATCATCTCTAGATTACTTATAATATTCAACATGATAAAATGCCCCATAAATAGTTGCTATATGCATTGCCTAGGGAATAATAACAAGAACAATGTCTGTTTATGTTCAGTAAAGGTGTAAGTTTTTCCCAAATATTTTTTAGTCTGTGGTAGGTTGAATTCATGGAGCCTCTGAATGTGGTGGACTGACTTTTTAATATTTTACTTAAATATTCAGAAAATGGCACTTACCTGATAGTTACCCACAGAGTTCTTGGTAGTCAGCAGTGTTCTTTCTCTTTGATTCAAAAAAAATTATTTTTCTGATTGCCATATTTTTTTTGAGTCAAGGTTTCACTATCCAGTTCAGGCTGGCCTTGAGCTCACAGTAATCCTTCTGCCCCAGCATCCCAAGTGCTGGGATTATAAGGCATGTGCCCCCATGACATTTCTGTAGTTTTATTCTGGGATGTATTCTCATGTGATTCCTACTGCTATTTACAATCATATATGGCTCACCACAGTGAAGGTTCTATTTTTGTTTCTTTATTTTCTAATTTATTTTTTAATTGACAAGTAAAATTGCATGTATTTATGGTACACAACACAATGGCTTGAAATATCAGTTGTGGAATTATTGAAGCTAATATGTGTATAACTGTTTGATAGATATATCACATACTTATCCCTGTGTGTGTTAAGAGTACTTAAATACTGTTCGCTTGGTAACTTCCATGCTACAACCCATTGTAACTAACTGTAGACACTACACTGCATAATTGATCTCCTGAACTCTTGTCTAGCTGAAATTTTGGGTACCTTGGCCAATAGGTGCCCAAACTTCACCCTACTCCTCAGCCTCTGTTCATCAGAGTTATACTCTCTGATTCTATGAGTCCAACCATCTTGTGTCCCACATGTAAGTGAGATAGTGTAACATTTGTCTTTCCGTGCCCGGTTTATTGCATTAAACACCATGATCTCCAGGTTCATTCACATTGTAAATGATGAAATTTCCTTTTTTTAATGTTGAATACTATTTCTTTATGTATATACATTTACTGCATCCATTCACTTTGAATAAACATTTAAGCTAATTCCATATCTGAGCTATTGTCAATGATGCTGCACTGAACACGAGAGGGTGGGCATGTCTTGGACATACTAATTTTATTTTCATTGGATATATATCCATGAGTAGGGTTATTGGCTGATACAGCATTTCTATCTTTTATGTTTTTGTAAAACTCTATAGGCTGCTCATTCTCTCAATTTTAAGAAATCCTAAAGACTACTTTTTGAAATTTGTCAATCTGATTTTATTGGTACATTTTAGATAGGCATAATGGTCAAATTCATTATAGAGAATTTGTACCTGCACAAGATATGGCTTGTTTCTCTTTTGCCCTCATGCCTATACCTTCCTTTAACCCTTCCTCCCCTCTAAAAGTGGAGCTTTGTTTCCATTTTCCCTCTTTTTCTCAATTTTTTACTTGTTCCTTTTTACCTTTCCTGCACCTGCTCTGTAGTTCCCTTTTCTTTTGAAAACTTTCTTCCTATTTCACAATTCTGTGTATAACTTTGGTCTTTATTTACACTTTCAGTTTCTCAGAAAAACAATGTGATATTTACACATGCGTTTCCAATTTATTTCACTTAAGAGTATGGTCTCAGGGTGCATCCATTTAGCTAGAAGTGTCTAAGAGCTTATTATTCTTTATGGCAGAGTAGTACTCCACTGTATAAAAAACTCCCACATCTTCTTTATACATTCACTAGTTAATGGGCATTTGGGCTGCTTCCAAGATTTGGCTATCACAAACTCTTCCACTATAACCAATGGTGTGTGTGCACATATCACTGTGCTATGATGCTTTTAATTCTTTGGGGAAGATAGCAAGGAGGGGAATAGCTGGGTCAAATGGAACCTCTACTCCTAGTTTCTGGAGGAATCTCCACACTGGCTTCCACAGTGGTTTCATCAGTCTACATGCCTATCAACAGTGTAGAAGGGTTTCGTTTTCCCCACAGCCCCTCCAGCATTTAATATCGATTGATTTCTTGATGATATCCATTCTTTCTGAGGTGAGATGGAATCTCAGTGCTGTTTTAATTTGCATCTCTTGGATGACCAATGATGCTGAACATTTTTCATATATTTATTTGCTGCTGTACCTCTTCATCTGAGAAGTGTGTATTCATCTCAGATGCCCATTTTTCAATTGGGTCTTTAAATTGGAGGTGTCTAATTTTCTAAGTTCCTTATATACTCTAGATAGTAATATCTTTCACTATGCACTAAACTAAAATTGGAATGAATCAAAGATATAAGTATTAAAACAAAAACATTAACTCTGCCTGAAGATAGACTAAGTAGAAGACATTGGTGTAGGCAATGCTTTATCAACAAAACCCTGACCGCACAGGAACTATGACAGAGAATCAACAACTGGGGTCTCATCTTATTACAAAGCTTTTGAACAGCAAAAGAAACCACGCACAGAGTGAAGAGACAACCCATAGTGTGGGAAAAAACTTTTACCAGCTGTTCTTAGAACTACTTTGATATAGCTGCATTTTAACCTAGAGAGGGCAGCGAAGAAATGTCAGTGAAATACTTTAACCTCATGATTTCCTGCCTCTGAACTGTGAAGTGCTAACATAACATGAGACATTTAATGTATATGCTGGCTAGAGCAGTGCTACTCCGTAGAAATTTTGGTGGCGGTAGTAATGTCAATTTATATTTTCACTGACTGATGTTATATCTACTAACTACATTTGAGTCCTTAAAACGTGTCTAGTTTGGTTGAGGAGCTGAAGTTCTAATTTTATTAATTATAATCAGTGTAGAGGACTTCCGGGAAGATGGCGACCAGGTGAGCGGCAGAGGGAATCTCTCCCAGAGACCGATCCTTTGCGTGCAGATGCCCGGTCCGTGGATGCAAAATTCCAACTGATCGGGCTGCTGTCCGCGGCCTGAGCATTAAAGGGCTGGCTGGACAAGCCGGGTGGCGAGAAGTGGGCGGATCCTGAGAGCTGGGCGCCCGAGAGATCGGTGAGGCGCTTCGGCCGCAGCTCGGCTCAAATCGCGTACAGCTGAGAGAGCGATTGCGGTGGGAGGAAAGCCTCCAACTCCTGAACCCGATCGGCTCAGAGACGGCTGTAACCAGGATTTGTTGGAGGCAGCGGAGCAGAGGAAACTCAGAGAACGAGCTACTGGGACAGATTGCGCCAATCTGGGCAGCATTCCGGGATCCCGCTCAGAGCCCCGCCCCCGCAGCCGGCGCTGCGTGAACTGGAGCGGCTGCGATCTGCGGGATTTCTGAGTCGGGAAAAAGCTCGATCCACGGAGATACATCTGAACGGCATTCCTGTCTGCAGGATCCCAGGGTGAGTTCAGTGGGCGCTCTAACTGGATTTTCCTGAGTCGGAAAGAAGCTCTGCCCAGCGAGTGACATCAAAGCAGCTTTAAGGACTGCGGGATCTCCCATGTAGGAAGAGCTAGCTAGGCGCCCCCAGGGGATTTGTGAGGGGGGAAGGAGCTCCACCCAGGGAGGAACACCTGAGTGGCCTGTCTGCAAGACGCCTGGGGCGGCGACCTGTTTATACGCCCCAGCCAGGGCTCGGGGTAGGGAGTAGAAGCGGAAATCTCAGCAGACAGCTTAAGGGACATTCTCCCAAAGAGAAGGAATCATTGGAGCAGCCTCTGCAGCAGACCTTGGCCTGCTGAACTGCCTGGGGAATTTATAGCTCCACATTTTGAATCTGATACCCAAAAATGGGAAAACAGAGGAAGAAAACGCAGTCTCAAAACTCAAACCCACCCAGAACAAGTTTTGAATGTAAAGATACAGGGGAACCAGGAAATCACATACCTGCAAGTTATGAAATGATTGCATCCGAAATGAAACAACTCCAACAGGCCATAAAAGAGCTTAAAGCAGAAATAAGCCACATACCCACAATGATTTCTCAGACAAAAAACGAGCTGAAAACAATGATAGAAGAAATGTTCCATGCACATAGAGAAGATATACACAAAAGACTAGAAGAAAATAGGAAACAAATGGAAACGTTACAAGAGCAATTTAGGAATGAATTACCAAGAATGAAACAGGTCCAAAGAGAATGCCAGGATTTGAAAACTAACGCTGAAAGCATGAAAAACCGTTTAAATGAAACCGAAGATAGAATTTCAGAACTTGAAGACAGCATGGCAGCATATGAGCGTGAAAGGAAGAATC